>JAANSM010002793.1:0-14189 GCA_036850725.1 Orchesella villosa | reverse complement strand
AAATAATGCAAATGAAAATCCCGTAAAAAGTCATTTTTTGCTTCTGTCTAGTGTGCCTAAAACCTAAAAATGAATGCCCTTTTTTACAATGAAATATTATACTTAATGATCAAAACGCGTACAAATTAATTAATAGATTTAACTTGTTTTACATTTAATATTAAAAACTTGACATGAGTACTTTAGAGCCCCGACATAATTGAACGCATTAAGCGAGATGAAGATCTAGGCCAGTGTACAATTTATGGAGATATTGACCGAATGCATTTGGATAATATGGTTACATGTTCACTAATAAAGTGGGGTTTGGCCATTATAAATTATTATTGTCATGTGTCGCCTATAGCAAAACAATCACTTTTCCTCATTTCATAAATTCAAGCAGGAAAAGTTTTGATTTTTTCATCTTCCATCTACGTACAGATATGCAAAATATTTCCTGTGCATTTCAAGACCAGCTCACTCAATAAGTGTATTATTAGAACAATACTGTAATTGTAATTCTCTCTCTCTCAATAACAACACGTTACTATACAGGTTCTCAGAACAATGACATTGCAATTGTATGCACTTGCCTCCTTAGGCAATTGGTTGAATGAAAACCTGTAAATAAAGAAATATTATAAGATAATGCAAAACTATTAAAACATGTCAAGAGGGAATGTCCTGTTGTTGTTTGTGTGTGCTAGAAAATTCAAAGTTAATAATATTACTACGTTTTCCTCAATAATCCAATGCAAAATGCAACCGACTCCACTTTCAGATTCGTTTTGTAAGTTGTATAAAGAAATGGCATTTGCAAGTCAGCATGAAAAAAGAGAGGTGAGGCGAACGAAAAGGTTTCCACAATTACCAGCACCACGATATTATATATATATATATAAAACAATGAAGGGGTAAAACTCAAAGGCTACCTGTATATCAATGCGGAATGATGATATAAGAGTGCATTTACTTAAATGCATTATGAAGCTCAAGCTCAAATACAGCAACCCTGTGAGTATTTACCAAGTTTTGTAGAGTTTCTGAAGAAACTTTTAATGCAAATTAGAATTCAACGACCTTCAATTTAAAGATGAGCATTAAAAAGATGTCATAATTCTTTGTGCAAGATAAAGCCACAATAAAGATAGGAAACACGCGTTAAAATTTTTTGTTCTATTGTGTGTAACAGCAATACTGTACAAGTGTAACGATTTGAGCATTTTGTACTATTACAGTAATTATTGCATTATGAAAAAAATGTGTAACTTGCTCAGGCTTCGAAGCAGCAATTGTTGATGGTAGGTGTAGAAAATTAGGGTCATCATTGCACTAAATACTGCAGGCAATTTGAATGCCGCTAATTCTTGAGAGGTGGAACCAATACTGCATTTTTGTATCACTTTTTTTCCAAGACGGATAGTCACTAAGTCACTATGGTTTGAACAGTTGATTCAAAGAGACAGTAAAATAGAAAAATAAATCAATGTGTTGCTACAGTAACAACCACTTCCATTCAAAAGTGATGGTGAATTTACCTCCTCAAAAGAAATTTTTTATCTTCACGTCGTCGTAATTCTATAATTGAATAATAATCACCTCACGACCCACTCATATGATTTTTCTGTGCTAAACCACCACATTTAACAAGTATATAGTACAGCTTACATTTTGGTAATTTGAAATTGCCAATTTTTTAATCTATTTATCGCAAAGTCACAGCGTCAGGCGTGAACCTGCTTTGAGACACATTGAAAACAGTTTGAAAATATAAAAATGTGTGGATTCTTTTGATTTTGGTACTTTGGAGTAATGTTTATTCAAAATTTACAATGATAATATTGTCTATATGTTCAGGTCGCCTGAAGATTCAGATTAGACGCTTTTTGAAGTGTGTAAAACCCATAAAAATGGATTATTGTACAGTGATAAGTAATTTGAAGCGTATGATTTTTACATAAAAATGACTCCTTCACAATTACTTATATTATATAACATCTCTTTGACTTTTGTGAGCATTGAACATACACACACAGGAGCTTCATCAAAAAACTACATCAAAATATTTTATTTTTGTGAAATACTCAGCAAGAACTGCCAATGAAAACGCTGTTTTATCAGTATTATTGCATTATTATTGAAAATAACTGTTATTAACTCAGAAATGATTTGAACCTTATCAAAGTTATCAAACTAATAGGATTGAGCGTGAATTATGCTGTGTGCCTTTTGGCTCACTTTTGAATTTTCAAGCATAAGCACATGGCAAAAAAATATTGTGTGTAATTTTTAACATCAGTTTAAACATTACAAACGGTTACATTACATTTGACATTAAAGGTTATATATTATATAATAATTCGTGTTGTATTGGATGTAAGCATTTTGTTCACAACTAAAATTTCGATAAGCAATGTTGTTTTTTTGCTTTTAACTACCCACTACTAATTCTCCTCACGTTCAAGTCTCGACGGAGAAAAAGAGGGTAGAAAGAGTCCTAAATAATTTGTTTTGAAATGTGTGATCAAAGCCTTTTTACCGATAAGTGCAAAAAATGACAAGTTAGCAATAGGGAAAGAAGATGTAATCGAAAGGGTTTGATTGAGAGACTCTTTTTACATGCAAAATTTGCTTATATAATTATCACTACATCTACCTACTTTGGAGCACTGACATTTCTGTCAAAATCGTAGAGGGGTACAAAAGGTCAAGATGTTAGAGTAGGATACATGTCAAACATTTAGGTTACATGCCATGTAATATGGGATGGATGATGGTGGTACTATGAGAATATGATTCTATGTCGTGTTTTGACAATTCAATAGTTCATCATTTCACATGCATTTATAAAAGTTCTCACATACTTGAATTTTTCAATTCGACATGATTTAGTAAAAACAATCTCTCTCTCCCCCTCTCTCTCTCTTACTTACGAATTCAGTTGCAGATTGCAGGTGCAGTAGCAAAAGTAGGAGGATGTCAGCAGGTTACCAAACAAAAATCATATATGAGCATTTATTACTCAAGATGGACAAATAACAAGATCTATTTGTTCACTGACGATGAGTGTGAGTCCGCACTACAAAAAAAATGGAACCTACGCTTCTCTCAATTCTCAAAGTTTTGCATGCAGTAAGTGGAATGAGGTAAATGATAAATTACAAAGGGAATGCCTTCCCATTTGCCATTCTCACTTTCGGTAAATAAGTGTGGCACGTGAATGAATCAGTATTTTTTCTTCTTAATTTCTTCTAGGAAAGTCTATTATCGCCTTGTTGCATCATAAAATGTTTTATAATCATGATCAGAGGAGTCGTTGTTATTATTATGTGATTGTGATTATGTGAGTTGTATTGTCAAGGAAAGTTCATCATCAAACTTGTTCGCTGCATCTTGTCAAACAAAAGTCAGTCATCGTTACCTTCTCCCTATATATATATATATTCTTTCGTAAACAATAAATATGTCAATGCAATTTATTGCCTAACTTTTTTGAGGAAAAGAAAGAAGAAAATACAGTGGTAAATAGATGAAATGCAGTGGAACGTACTATATTTAACTGCACTGCCATTATTCACATTTGAATATAAGTTAGCAATAGAAATAATCAACTCGAGCATTTTTGAGTACCTTTTTTCCTCCTTCATTTTGTATGGACAAAAGGGTAGACTTGCTTTTGAAAATTTGGAATTTCAAAGGGTTTTCATAAAAGAATTTGCAGGTCCATTGTGTACAAAAATATTACCAAGCAAGTCCCAGAAATTCTAACAATTTACCTGACTCACTAGTTTGCAATTTGCTACTTAATACGACAGTAAATTGTGTAGACTTACACTTGTGTAAAAAGGATGTCCTCATTAATTAGTAAACAAACCGTGTTGTACTCCCGCACTTAGCAAGTCTTGCTCAATATTTACGTGTAACTTAATTCCTCCATTTGCTTTAAAGATAATATAATATGAAACTTCAACAAGCTTCACGTTCTCCTCTCTTGTCGCCAGTTGACCTTCAAGGGTTTCAACTCGTCTCGTCAAACAAATGGCAAGTGTTCACATGAAAAAATGTGAGCAAGCCCTTATTAACGTAACCTTTTCTGACAGCAACTTTAGAAGTGTTAAACTTACACTGAAAATCAGGTTGGTTGTTGGTGACAGTTTCCAATTTATGATGTATGTCAAACTGAATGAAACCTTAGCAACAAGTAGTACACAATTATAACTGATGTGGCAGCCAGCGTCTTCAGTATCTTTTCCAGTATCTTAGCAACTAACACTGGACAAGGTGTATAATATGGTCATATTATGAACTAATAATTACACACTGGTCGTTAGTGACTTAGAATTTAAAAAATTTACATACTATTTATTGTAATTACGCCCCCCGAGAGTCCTCATTATTAATTATGTTCTGTAAATTAGTAAGTTTCGACGCGTCACTACAATTATTCATCAACATTATTGCGTTACTAAGACAAAATCATCAGAATATTGCAAAGAAATTTGTGGGCGCATACATAGGTAATCAATACTGAATTAGAATAGTGAATGTTTTAAAATTCAACGATGGGTGCTAATGATAAAAACGAAGAGTGGAGTGGAGTCGGTTTAGCTGCCCCAAATGCAAACTCTCAACGAACGTCATTGCAGCAGTGAAAAAGACGCGCATGTCTTCACAATCCCTTTCAAGTACATAACATAGGCGATTTACGCATCGAAGTACCTATTCATCTAGTACATTCGTATCTTGTTTTGCATGTTAACTAACGATTGCCAATATGAAATGATGATATCTGAATGATACCCAAAAAATACGTTATACGTAAAGGAAATACAGATAGGCACACACACACTTGTCTAGTAGAGTGACCAGTAAGCTTCTAATTGCTGGTTTCCAATTAACTTGCCGATTACATAAGATGAAGAAAATACGTGGTTACTTTACTCATTTTGCATTCATTTACGACCAAAGGGGTAGTTAGAGTATTAGCAAATATTGTGTTACAAAGAAGCATAAAGTCGCTATTTTTTTAACTTCTCAAACAACCAAGTTTGTTGTTCTTTAAGAGGATCATTTAGCATTCAATGCGCTTTGATTTTTTGTTAAAAATCCCATCTTGGCTTCATATAGCATCTGCTCTATTAAAGAAAAATAAGAACTTTAATGCATCTCTCTAGTCTCTCGTCATTTCTTTGACGGATGCATTGTTTACAGTAATGCAAGTAAAATATTATGGGAGTAGGCACTTGCTATACATGTAAATTGCTATGCACGTCAGCTTTGGGTTTTCCATTTAGCAATGTATTAAGTACGAGTTACAATGTTTTTGTTTGTGCTGCGCTGCTTAATAATGTAATAAACGTAAAGAAAAGTGCGAGTAGTTTATTTGGGTCTTTGGCAAATGTTGAGTTTGGCTTTAATAAGTTAATCTCAAATTTTGCAATATCACGGTCATAAAGAATTAGTTCAATAGTAAGACATTTTGGCATTATATTGTGGATATTTTATATAAGTCGACCTAAAATAATCTTCTTAGCGTTTCTGTTACCTTATAATCCAATTGAGATGTTGCAAAATTTTCTTTATTAGTTCAGGATTAACAATTAACACTTGATCATCAACAGCAAAAATTGTATTAGACAATTTTTTTCTGTTTGCTCTTTGAGACGGACATGTAGTAATTTAACGTTATAGATTTAACATTGACTAGGTTGATTCCAAAAACCACTCAGTTTTTGCATTATTTAGGTCTTGTACGTGATTAATTTTTATGATGATGTACTTAGTAATGTGATGACGTGTCATATAACACCAAATACAGCTACCATTTGCAGTGAGAAAAGACAAGAATTATTTGGTTGAATGCTAACTCAACACACAATCTATCATAAAATACATCCCAAATCTTTAATTGTATTGCAAAATGATTCCACGCCGATAACCAACGAGTCACAACATAGTGCATTAATTTTTAGGATGAAAAAAAAATCCCAAACGATTGCTTCAGTATTATTGATTCTTTCCCTTCATGCAAGAAATTGGATCAGTTGCTGAGGGTAAAAAGTGATTTTGCAAGATATCAGAGCAGGTACCACTACCTCAGGAGCTTGTTTTTATGCATCCACAAAAGTATTTATTTAATTCAGTTCAGTTCATCATTATGTCAAGTCACTCATAAAAGCTCATACTATAGTGTGTGATAATATCAAATATTTTTTTCAGAATTCAAACGTCAAGAAAAATTATCAAGGAAAAATGCAAATTAGGAATTTTTTCTCCCAATTTTGAGGAAAGCAAAAGTGACCATATCCAATTGATTCATCAGTAAGTGTCGCTGTACGAGTATAAGTACGCCGCAATCATTTACCTCACGAATATTAAGTACAGAAAGTGAACTCAATTCGATTTCATTTGGGGAATTTTTATAACCATAATATTTTGTTGTTTTTCCCATGACTCTGCTTCGATTCCACTTGCCTGTTAAGAACCAAAACCTCCTTAAAATACAACTTGCAATCAACGAAACAAACATTCTTTCAAGACTTACTTTTTGACCAGTTATTATGATGTAACTGCATATTAATCATTCATTCATTCATTCGTCAGTCGGTCACTTGCATTTCTGGCTTGGCCTGGCTAGCTCGAAGGGAAAAATATAGGCGAGGCAGACAATACAATAAGGTGGTATGGTGGGAGCAACTTTGCATCATCATGGGGAAGAATAATAATTACGATGCACTTCAGGATGCACTGCATCACCGAAAACAAGTCTAAACAACATTTTGACTTACAAACTTATACTATATATTAATATATATGGATACATTATTACAATTCCGCATGAATTTTTATTGTTATTGCACATGCATGTCAACAAGACGGGATTGCATAAGAACCTTAATATTTTCATACATAAAAGGATGGATACAAACACTCATCGTGTGTCGTATAATATGTGTGTTTATCCATCGTATCGGAATTAGGATGATTACAACTATTATTACAGATATAGCACAAAACAACACCAGCCGCAATATTTTTTGTTTTACTCACTTGACTTCTTGACTTATGCAATGAACATCAATCGCATCACGCTACGGTTATCTTATTAATTGTGTGTACTTTGTTCACTACTTCATTGTCAATACTAGATAGTAACTTATTCCGCATAATGTTAATGATTTGTTCTGGAAGCATTAAAAACAAGTCTTTTTTTTATTTTAAATTGACCCCAGCCCAGTCAGTTTTCGCATTTTTGTTGCTGGTCTTGAGAAGAATTAGTTCAACGACTTTGCGAAAGCTTTAAGCATTTACAATATATAATTTATGCAGACAGAAATTACTTTTGCTGCATTTTACCTGCTTAATATACCGTATATGCATCTGAATAAGGATCTAAAAATGACTATGTCGACCACTTTGGGTACCTTAAAAAAAGGAATCCAATGACCTCATCTCATCTACCGAGACAACACCCACCCTGAACTCTATCCACATTCAATTGATTGCATGTGCTATTGATGACAGTACGCTGAAAAGGGCTACATGACAGAGAAGACAGATTAAAAAAAACATTTATATACACCGACCGTCCGTCGCTGTACTTAAATGAAATATAAGGGAGCAGTCAAACAGAGTATAAAAAATCCACTTTTTCTTTCGTAAAAGGATAACACTTGATATTTTTTTCATTCAAATTTACTCCATTTTTAGACTAGTTACATGATATAATGACTGAGCACTAGTGGATCATGATGGATGATGCGTGTAAACTCAATGAAAGTGAGAGTAATCACCTTTAAGTTGTAGATTAGAGTCACAGAAAGTAGCCCAGCCTTGTCTTCATTCTAAACACATTGTGTTCTGTGATAGTTTTAGTCTTTTTTTGTGATATGATCACAGCTGGATAATAAAAAAAGTAGTGATGTTCTTGTAGCGCATCACATCAAATGCAACATGATGCATTTTAAGTAACCGTAAGTTCATTGAATATGCAACGGAGGTTGGCTAGGAGGTAAAAGCCGGTAACCATTCTCTAAAGTTTTTCTAAATCCTTATCTTCATAATAAATAATATGCAAAACAAAACTTTTACCCAGTTTAACATTTCATACGTGGAGGTACTTTCAGTTTATGAGACACGACTTGATATTTGATCTTCTGTTATGGCTAAGCAAAACAAATAAGAACCCTGCCAAGATACAATTATAGATTTTGTAGGAAACAAAAGACAAACTAAGTAATCAATAAAATATGACTCCCTAAAAATCCAATTGCAACACCGAGCGTACGGCGTATGGGATTCAATAGAATGCAATTTCCAAATACAGGAAGGCGATACATATAGAACGTGAACTCAAGATGCATAAAAACAATATGATTCTGATGTGCTGACTGATATGCCGTGTGACGTAGACTGCATGTAGTTATACTAGAAAAACTATTGTAGTAATCGAAGAAGGGAGAAAATGACACAACATTTGCATTTTTTGATAACAACTTTGAGCATGCACCCCATCTCGATTGAATCAAGTATCCTGGTTGCACATCAATCACATCATCAAACTATCCCAACTTATCTTTTTGCCACGCCATGTATACCACCCAAATGATCCACATTTTCGATGGAAAGTACGCTAAAGGAATTGCCGCTATGTCGACAAAATTATTGGCTACAAAATTATATCAGATATAATAAAAAAAAGGGGTATGACTTATACAGGTAATTAATTTTGTGCAGTACAAGTATCATTGCTATATTTATATCATGTATATGTGCTTGCGCACAAAACGTGGTTAAATTTCATAATAGTAACGAAAAGAAACGAGATTCGTATGATGTAAACAAGGATGAGGAACCGTTTTAAAGGGCAAGGACGAAACAATAGACTTGATTTGGTCGATTGACTTGGGTTTAAGAAATCTTCTCATTGTTAGCACCTTCTCACTTCCAAGTTCTGGTTGAGGAAACAATAGTAATTTGCAGGTATATAGCACTAGGTACATTCAGGATGATTTAGTGCGGTATTGACTGTTATGGGAATGATTTTGCTTATCCATCCAAAAGACTATAGTTTATTTTATCACTTGGCATTAGCCTTATGTGTACTAAATGGTCGCGTGGTTAACATAACATGGCAGGTGCCTTAGCTTACATGATTTTTACGTATAGATACTCATACAAATCAGTTAAGGTCCACTAAACTCAAATGTTATGCAATTTATCTACAACAAAGATAGCTTGCAGTTTATTATCTACCTACATATAGTGCAAGTACCCACACAGAAAAGAACCAAATTATTATGTATTATAAAGCAAAAATATACAAAAAAAATGGGTAGGTATCGTCTCATAATAAATACAAAACTTTCAAGATGCAGTTGTAATGGGGCATGCAATGTACAACAAACTGGGATATAATGATGTAGTAATCATTATTTTTGTAGTTTTTTTGTGGAGAGAAAAATATTGCTGTTTATATTACATGTCATTATACAAAATATATACATATATACGTAAGCAAAGAATATAGTTACATATTATTTATGATTATATCATATTTTCTGTAGGTAGAATACTAACAAAAAAACGTGATAAATATTGCGAAGGCTGATTTTCATGTTATATAGCCTAAGTTAACAAATGTAAAGTGATACGGGGGGTAGTGATAGTGGCACTATGCGGGCATGAAAATTCTTCAGACAGGAAATTGGGGGTTTGGTAAATGCTTGCTAATCTTTCAGCCATGTGTATGTTGATTAAAAGTTAAAATCCTGGATTTCCTTGGAGATCACTACCTTGTTTTGTAAGAATTTCTAGTCATTTACTCTTGGTTTACTAATTGACAATGATTTCTCTCGAGAAAAAAACTTCCTCATCAAGTGTGAAATTAGGTCTGATTAACAAATAATTAGACATTATTCTAATTATCATTAAATCTCTGCCTGTTATTTGTGTTTATCAATTTCAACATCATGGTATATCACATCACAGCCAATAGCATGTAACGTTCCGACTTGAAACTTGACTATATCAACTAAAATCGGAGGGCGGCCGACGTAAAACAAAGATCGTTAAGTTTTGGGAGATCCCTTCAACAAGTGTATTCGCAAAATTAAATAAAAAATTATTGAATTAGTTTGAAATCATGCACCATATATATTTATTTAATGATCCACGATAAAGATAGTTCATAATAAAACCAAAACATACTAGTTTGACGACCTCATCCTGAATTACGTTGTACGGTAGTTGAACTATCGAGTTACTACAGTGATACACGAATTTAATTGCAGAATTTAATATTTTTATGAATGAAATATTGACCATTAGTTTTTTAAGATTAGATAATTTTAGGAGCATATACGAAATTTGGAACGGAAATCAAGTAGATCATAGCGGAGCTAGTTTTCTTTTTAAGCAAAAAAACAAGTACATTTTAATCGCTATATACATTTTCATTAACAAGATGAGAAAGGTAAATTGTTGATTTATTGGGCTACGAGCATATGTCTTTTATAGTTATCGTGATTAATTGAAGGGACAAGAATTCGAAAAATAAAAAATCGATTCTTCTAGTTACTTAGAATGTTTACAGAATATGAAGATATGTATTCACGTCATCATGCTCACGAACAACATATCCGGAAATACTATAGTCATAGTAGTGCAAGGGTGACAAGGGTGACATTTGAGACAGGGTTGTGGCTGTTTCATCTACAAATCGTGATGTGTGACTATTACACAAACTAAAAAATGAGAATGTTTGTTTCCTTATTTGCTAAATCTACGTAGAAAAGTATGGAAAAAAAGATTAAATGTCAAATTTGCAGTATGTGTCGCATGCGAATGAAGTTCATAGTTGCTAGAGAAACAGTTCCGTAAACTTAACACTAACACTCGTTTGTTTATATGTAATTTAACTATAAGCAAATGCGATTTATAATAGATATTTATAAGTGTAGGTATGTAAGTTTGTGTAACAGGTTACTCAAATTGCATGCCGTAGTTATCCCAACAGTTTCCAAGTTTTTTCAAAAACTAAATTAAACCAAGGTGTTCATAAAATCAGAAAGGAATAAACGGCAAAAATGTATTGCATTGCATATAGGCATTAAAGGTAGGTTTAACTCATCATGGTTTAATTCTAATCCTTCTTACCTGCAGTGGAGTATATACAAATATATCTATAGGTAGGGAAAGTTGCGTGTGTAGAAGTGGTGACAACGAGCAAAAGAGAAAAAATGTTTCGTTCCGTCACCTTCGCCCTGCATAAGAATATTTTTTGAATGGCTATGTTCACATCATGCATAAACCATTTTGCTAGTAACGAAATAATAAACGAATAAACGATAGGAAATCTGACATTTGACTTGACACATTAAACACTCCTCCATCAGTTGTAACGTTTAAGATGGAGTGGAGTAATCAGTGTGCGTTTATACTTTTGTTTTTACATAATCTGATGTTTCAGTCATTGCATAAGTGATAAAATGTTTTTCGCAAACCACACGTGTATACTTACGTATATACTTTACAAAATGTATATGTCAGTTTGGTTGTAGCCGTTAGATAGACTACAATAGGTCTCAGGTCATCTAAGCTTAACCTTTAATTCAATATTATAGGCCATCTCCATTATTCAAGCTTCCTATTCCTGTAGCAAATTGTGCAACTGAATCAATATAAAATGAATACGCAGTTTTGATTCGTTCGAATAAATTAACTTCATTCATCAATTGTTTTAGCTTACAGATTGACACGCTTTTACATTTGATTCGTGTTACGTAGGGTAGTCTATCCAAGTAGATAATAAAACCGGCTTTAAAAATTCAAGCAAACTTACAAGTTGTCTAGGGTCAAGTGAGACGATCATCAAATATAACAAAGGGCGTGATCACAATTATTTATTACTTTCTCCCTCTAAAAAGAAATACAAATTACCAACTTGTCTCACTACTTCCTTGATTTATGACCTCACACATAGTGTCACAGTTGAGACTAATACCGTATTCCAAGCTACACTTACACTAGCAATGCGTTGAATTAATTGATGACATTTACTTTCCAAACTTCTTAATTAATCTATCTCGTTATAATAAATCATACTAATGATTAAAGTGTTTATTTACGTCATACATACAAATCTCAAAGACAATGATAAAGATTCAAGGGTCTTTACAAGTTTTACGTAACCAAAAACTTTAAAATTACCTTCCCAAAGCTCCAAGTTCATTTTTTTACTACTGCGAAGCAATATCAGCTCAGCACACCCACGCTGTGTCGTTCAATGTTGAGCTGACATTAGAGCAAGCGGAAAGAGGTTTTATTTATTACATGGCGTCATAATCAAAATTGAATTGATGAACGTAATTGATACCATCAACCCAGTAAATATATATTATTGTCGTAAGAAGAACTTCTGCTCAATTCTGCTGTTTTGTTCCCATATTAAAATAATCGCTTATAACCATCAAACATGCGTTTCTCATGACATTAGAAGATATGTCACATGCTGAAAATACAGACCACCTATTAGTTCGTCGCAGAGAATAATATTTCTAGTTTTCTCAGAATATAAAAAAACGCATTCAAAATAATGTGTCTTTGTGGGACTACTGGACAACTGGCAGATTGAAGTTGGAAGTAGATGAATCGAATGAAATGTAATGCAACATGATACAGAATAGTCAATGTGATTTCGCTTCGTTGTGCATGCGTATGTTTCGACGTTAATAGATAATTACTTCAGTAACATCAACATGTCACGATACGATATGATGATGATAAAAAATTGATGCAAAAATTTTCTCAGGAAATCATAACGGAAATCTGCTTCAGCTCGTGTTACAACTGCAAGTCTGGCTATGTCTGTAAATAATTACTTTTAATGCTTTTATATCATGATGGTAGCCACATAATCCTTTGGCTCATGTTACGTAAACGCAGGTCAATGTCGTAGCCATCATCATATCATATTGCAGTAGGTAATAATCCTCCTGCAATAATAATGCCAATTTAAATTGTAGCTTCAAGCTTTTCGATGCGGTGTGATGATGCTAAAACTGATATAGTTACTTCTTCCTTGGCCCGATTTCTTTCCATTTGTTGAGGTGGAAGGTTAGAGACATATCCATCAAATCATCCTCATATTAGTGGTTGGTTAAGCCAGTTGAATTCGAGGCTGGTTTTTTGTAGCAAGGTTGATTGAATTTGAAACTAGAACGGAAATACAAAATAGCACGAATATTTTGCTAGCAAAATATTTGGCGAAATCTTGTAAAAAAATTATGCAATATGCGATGAGTAGGTTAACCCTTAGTTATTTTAATAGAAGAATAAGAAGCCCTTGCGTTACCATGAGACTGGATCTCGGAAGCATGCAACCATGTTCATTTTGAGCCTGAAAATGTGATTTTTCCCTTAATTGCTAAATGATTATCATTTTTGCCGAAGAGTCAAATTGAAAGATTCAATTTTTCGAGAAGTAAATAAAAAAATTTAAACATTGCTTCCGTACCTATATACGTGTGCTAACCTACAAATACTCCACCTTTTATGGTAGTTTAATGAACAACAATAACAGGCTTCATTTGTGGTGTTCTTGTCAAGCCTATAAATCATATCTATCGCCTGGCGTGTAGATTTAATGATTTTTTGGGACAACGACAACACCACGAGACACCGCCCTTCTTTTTATTGTATTGAATTGAAAATGATAACATGTACTATTTACATTCTGTCTCTATGTAAAAGGCCAAGGGTCTACCATGACAAGCGCTTTGATGAAAAAGTTTAAAATGAACATTATTTGGACTATTTAGAGGGTCACAATTTAATATACACACTTCATAAATGACGGTGTGTCACTCAAATCAAAATATATCAATAGCCAGATCGAATGCAGCAACACTTTGTTAGTGTATCATTATTATTACATAATTGAGTATATTTTGTGATTATACACTTGTGATAAGCAACACCTGCATTTAGAATTCATTATTAGTTTGTAGATTCGAGAAAAGGAAAACTTGAAGCAAACTTGTATCTGTGTCAAAGCGATAGATCAGCAGATGCAGTGGCTTATGCTGTCTTCTTGTTAGCTTTAAAAATATACAGGTATCTTTGTGTTTGTATGATTTTTTTTGCATAGAGCTGCTCTTCATTCACCGATAGCATTACGTGCAAGAAATATGCATAAAAAATCTAAA
>JAANSM010002792.1:1177-14190 GCA_036850725.1 Orchesella villosa | reverse complement strand
AAACCGTATAGGGAATATTCTGCGGAGAAGAGGGAACGCTTACTATCATACCAGAAAGAAAGACTGAAACGGGAAACCCCCGAACAAAGGGAGTATAGATTAGCTCGATACAAACGAAACATTGAGAAGAGAAAGTTGTTGAATAAAATGCAGGTTAGATGCACCTCACAACATGTAGAAAATATTGCCGTATTGAAATCAATTAGCCAACAGATCTTGTGTGGTTGATTTTTTGATCAAGTGCTAACTTATTATTAAACGTATTGTAGGAAGATGGTATGAGTAAAGAGGATGCTGAAAATGCTTTACAAATTTCAAGACCTGATTTGTATCCTGCACGGCTTCGGAGTCATAAACCATATGTACCTAGAGTCAAGAAACAATTGCCTCCACCAGTAAGTAACAGTTATATTTATACACAATAGAAACAAATGTATGTATTATTTCCAAAAAATTACTTCAAATCAACATTTTAATTGAGTATAACTATTTTAGGGAAGGAAAAGTAATGTGACACCGGAAGAAATAGCGGAAGTCCTAAACGAACTAAAGAGTGGAGTAAGAATATTTAAATACAAATAATATTTATTACTTAAATAATATGTAGTATATACTGAGCTACTACCAACATGTTATTGCTATGCCTGTGATGTTGCTTGTATGTGTTCCTATTCTATCGTAATTTGATTTCATAAGTTATCATTATTCATTTACAGAAACTCCGACATGGCGGACATGGGCGTGCCCGTCAAAATACTACAAGCGTATTCGAAAGGTGAAAATAGTGGGTCTGGAACCAGCGAATCAAATAATGTTTTCCCAACAATAATAAAATCTAACAAAAATTCCGTTCCTGTTTCTCTTGTTGTTGAACCTTCAGGAAAGCCAAATGTCCAGTCTTCATTAAAGGAATGTCTCAGCTGAATTTGATTTAAAACAGTCAGAAATATTGTCAGAAAAGGAGGTTAGAGTTGATGAAATAACAAGGGATAACATCAAGATTTCTGAGTCAGACGACGAGCATATTTCCTCACCAGTTGGAAGTCCAATTGGAGGAGCGAGCGATCATGATAATGATACCATTAACGAATATGACAATGAAGATGGTGACTTTGAACAGTCAGCAGGAATATTGTCGGGAAAGGAGGCTATAGTTGATGAAGTAACAAGGGACAACATCAAAACTGAGTCAGACGACGAGCATAATTCTTCACCAGTTGGAAGTCCAATTGGAGGAGCGAACGATAGCGATGATGATACCTACAGTAATAAAGATGGCAATGAAGATGCTGATTTTCAACAGGCAGAAATATAGTCCGGAAAGGAGGCTAGTAGTGATGAAATAGCAAGGGTGAACATCACTGAGTCAGACGACGAGCACATTTCTTCACCAGTTGGAAGTCCAATAGGAGAATTGAACGATAGTGATAATGATACCGACAATAACAAGAATGACAAGGAAGATGCTGACATTGCCTATGATAAAAATGCTTCGAGAGACAGTGATTTACAAAGTCTCAACACTGTAGTAAAAGAAGAACCTGCTAATGATGCACAAAAAGCTTCCTCCACGAGTCAAGAGAATACCTCCCAGAACAAAGGTGTAAAGCATACCTGTGTAGAAATGTGGAAAGAGTTATAGCATTACGAAATTGTTCAAGCAGCACATGGAAGCACACAAAAATGAGAACCGTAAAAGTTTCCGATGTCCTCGTCCATCATGTGGTAAAGAGTTTAGCCACTCCGCCTACGTACTTTCACACTTTCGTAAAATGCATGGTGGTAAGTCGGCATCCTGTAACCAGCCGAAAAAACCAAGGATTGCAAGATCTACGATTGCAAAAAAAGAAACTAAGAAGGATATCACAAATGCTTCCATTTGTTCATACTGTGGCAAAAAATTTGATGCCCCATCCTTGTTGGCCAGACATGTCTATAATGTACATGAGTACAATCCGAAAGAGGGTGGCTTCATGTGTCAATACTGTAGTAAGGTGTTTAAGTCGAAATGTTATCTGGATGGCCACATACGCCGAGTCCATCTGGTAAGTTAGTACAGCGTACAATTAATTTCCCTGTCTATTTTGTCTACAAAATCAGTACAGTGCATACCTCTTGTTTCAGGGAATGGACAACAAGTGTGACGTGTGCAGAAGAAGTTTTCAGTCACTAACGAAGCTTTGGAAACACAAGGTCGATGCTCACGACATGAAAGATTTGGATCCTTCGTCAATTAGTAGTAAAATGAGAATTCTTCAGTGTGAATACTGTGGATTGAATATGTTTCGGGGATTGAAAGCCCACGTAGAAAAGCAACATCCAGAACGGTTTGAGGAATTCTTAAATCCGAAGACACAAATCTCAAACTCGTCCTATGGCTATACAGATAGACTGGCAAAAAAACGCCATTACTGGCACACAGTTGGTAAATTTAAAAAGATGAAATCAAAATTATTAAAAGCGACAAGTGGAAATGCAAATGCACAACAAGCTAGGACATCGGAAGAAAGTATTGCTTGCACGATCTGCAACAAATTACTTCGACCTGACAGTTTTCGTAGACACATGGAAAGGATTCATCCGAATCCTAATGACTCAGTTAGCTGCGATAAGTGTCAAAAGCTTTGTCCAACAGAAGCGGCTCTCGTCCGACATATTTTATTTCGGCATCCTGTAAGTTTTCAGTTGGTATTGTTATATTTGTTATTACATCAAATCATGAAAATGAAAGTGTACAGTTGTATTTTTAATTGTAATTTATGTATGTTATGTATTTAGGGATTGGCCAAATTCAAAATTTACGGCATTGTTGTTGACGTGGGTGGAGATGAAGGAAAAGGGAAAACGAAGGAGAAACAAATATTATGTCAGTTTTGTAGGACGCCCCAGGACGATAATTTTATGTATCGGGTCCATTTGTACGATACGCATGCTAAGGATATCATCCAAAATTTTAAAGATGGTATCGCTGAAGAACAAGCCAATCCTCCTACTTCTCTTCCTTGTCCGTACTGTGATGTGATAATAAGGACCACCGACTCTGGATTGTTGCAACATATCAGAAAAAAACATTATGGCAAATGCGTAAGTGCATATTGAAATGTATTCATGATTTCGGTAAAGCATGAAACAATGAATCTAATAATAACTTGGCATATATTACTGCTTGTCGCAATGTACTGTAATTTTATTGTTTTAGTGGGATGAGTTCAGAGCTGGGCTAAAGAAAAATAAAGCACCTCGTAAACCTCGTCCATCACGAAGGAAGCCGAGAAGAAAAGTTATTAAAGTGGCAAAAAAGTGCAATCGCAGTGATGATGATATTGATGAAGATACTAATAATCAAGATGATTACTGTGCAAAGGCAACTCGAAAAAGTGCAAGGCATAAGCGTCCTCCGCGACGCTACGTTTATGAACAACTTTCGGATTCTGAATTCTCAAAATTGAAAAAAGTCAAAGTTCCAAGCTCACCTGCAAAGTTTACTTTAGAAGAACAGAGGCTTTTTGAGAAACACCAAGATGTTAAGATCAAATGGAAAGGAAATCCGGTTGTAGTTCTGGAACCACTTAACAATACCAAAACTTAGATACAGATACTGATCTAGTATCTAGTAAAACTTGCCGTTTGTTAAACAAAATTATAACTATCCACACAGCTTCCCAACTTTAAATGGAGTTCAATTTTATGCATGAAATCAAGAACTGCAATAATGCAAAGTGAAGTTGCTAGAAGAGCCTGCTTATGATTAGCAAGAAAGTCCTTATATTATGCATAATGTGCGAATGCCTACAAACAACATGAATGTGAAGTGTCTATTTTTTATTATCCTAGTGAGTTATGGTCATGATAGTTAATGCTCAATACATAGCATTAGTTAAACATTCAATTTTAAGCCTTTGAACGTGAACGTGTAATTGAGTTATTAGGACGGAGATTATTGCAGGGTCAAACTTTGATCGATCAATATTTATTCAATTGATCGAACTACAAAATGACCATATAATAAATCAATATTAAAATAATCAAGAATTACAACTGTGAATTTGTGTTTCTAGAATTGCATAAAAACACTTTCTTAAAGAAAGTTTCTTTCTTTTACAAAAGGTTTACAAAATCGACAGTATGTAAATACAAAATAATAAATAATATATCCGATATTATGTATTCCAGTGGATGTAATGATACAATTTGAATGTGCAACTTGGGAATAAAGTTAAGTGGTAACCAACATTCGTAAAAGTCTCTGTAATTAATAGTTGTGCCCTCCTCTGTAATCCATGCGAAGAGTGATAGCCTGATATTCAGCTACTACCAACCTCATGCGGCAATTGGAATGAAAAATGAAAGAATCTTTTCTCGTTACTGCGAAAGATTGGTGATGAAAGCATTTGCAGCACATACGTGTATATTTGACATGACTATGCTTGATGCTATAGATATAGCTGTATGCTATTAGTACATACAATGCTGTATATTACAAAAATCGATTGACTAACGACTGGTTCACTGATAGTGCCTAGCCTATATAATTCGCAGGAATGTGAAATAAATAATAGGAAATAATAGATAATATCATCAATATCATCATCGAAACTATGTAGTAGTAATCAGTTTGTAAAAATAACTTTGTCGCATTGTGCCCCATAAGCACCGACAAGACAAGGTAGAAATGCATGCAATTTTAGAATGTGTTTCAGCCCGTCGAATGGGGAAGGGTCGGTCATAGTCATGTCAGAAATAACTCGGTATTTCATAGAAGACTTAAAAACAGCATTTTATCCTTGAATGTTAGAGTTGATTTTTTTTATCAATGACTTCTATATAACTTGTGGTGAGTATTGCATTTTTATGTCAATCAGGGAGACGCGTTAGGAGGAAGGTATTAGCAGCCGTCAGCAGCACTTTCAAGACGATTTTCTCGTTACCCTATTATGCACTAAGATGACTTAATTAACTCGAAAAAATATGTTGTATATAGATTTTAAAAAGGCTTTGCTTGTCTTTGTTTTCATGGATAGTGATGTAAATAGTATTAAATGTGTGTTTACTCTATAAATGAATGATGTACAACAAAAAGATAAGAGGCTGATGTTTTTAAAAATATGGAATAAATGTCATTACATTTCAAACCAGTCTGCTGATTATTAATGGTTTATTTTATTCCGCATGCTTAATGAACAATACAATCCCATACTGTATGCATGAAAGAGTTCACAATTATCTTAGTCTTTTAAACTTTACTAAATAACTCGAAAAATTAGTGACGATACTTTTTGGCTAGTCTCTCGTATCTAGCATTTTCCTCCGGATGATTCGTCTCAAAGGCAGACTTTTGCTCTGGAGTTAACAAAGTAAGGTACTCTTCATGGAGGGTCACGAACTCACGATCAATTTTTTCCTGATGCTTTTCTAATTCGTGGAGTTCTTCCCTCAAGTGATCAGCATCCCCCTTCATTGCCTCCACCTGTGCCCACAAATCCTCCAGTGTTCCTTTTGCAGGTCGAGCATGCACCTGCACCAAACAAACAAGGAAAGCAACACCAAATACAAGTTTCAACTCCATTTTTATAGGCACAGTCCAACAATCTGTACTTTGCTTGAAAGAACGAGAGCTTGAGTACAGCTTTAGTCAGTTCGGTTTCCAAAATGAATCTGCAGGTCAAAAGATTCTGCTCATCTCTTATTATATATCAAAAACTTGGGTTTAGGGCCGAGTAAAAGTATTTTATTATGTCCCAATCTTTCTTACATATATCTAACGTTGTGTTTTAAGATGATCATTCGCTCATGACAAGTGAAAAATTGGAACGAGTTTTTACTTTACACTCTTCTCACATCACAGTGATTGCGATTGAGCAATAACAACAATACAATTCATCTTTCCGCTATATTATAAAAAAAAACTTTAAAAATTCACAAGTAAACTATCATCATCATCTTCGCCCGATTAATGAGAGGATAAAAGAACTAAAGCAGGTATGAATCATGACGGGTGAGCAAACCTAGGTACGCCACGGTAGGCTGACTTGCTTTATCCATTTGCTGAGCCTTATCTTTTGATCTCCAGAGCATAGAAGTGGAAAGCTATATATGCTATATATATAGTTTAAGAGCAACCATCAAAACACAAATGACTCAAATATTATAACATAACATGGTGTCTGGGTGGACTGATGGAAGTACAGGTAGTAAAGTAACTTGAAGTAGTAACAGAATATGTGTATCTCTACATCTTCGCTCACTAAAAGTATTCTACCTTTCTTCTTCAACAGAAAACTGGAATTTGTAATTATGCAAGACAAGGAGACGTAGTTCATGTTACATTTGGATCTTCCTAGCTAATTTGTAAAAACACATCTTCGCCTGGTTAGCTTCAGGTTAGGTAGTAATACTATATCACCAATTCAATTGAGGTAGGTTGAATTAACCTTTTGCAATTAGAGTCTTTTCTTAAACTATTAACAAGATGTTTGAGACGCGTAACTGAGGATGTATATCCGTATAACATGTAACCTTTGTAACTTGACGCTAGTGGCGGACGGCTGACCGCTGACTATAATGATCTTTATCACATTATATGGTATAATTTTGCAACGTCTGTCTAAGCCTTATCTTGAATACTGGAACAGCAATTAATTTTCCTGGAGCATATTACATAACACATCAATTACAAGCTGGATGCTTCAAATTCTTATCATCTTCTTCCAAGCATAAGGTTTTCGCTTTTTCGCCAAAGTGGAATGGTTAATTATGCAAAAAATGTGTGCTTAAAAGAAGATTCATGATTCACATGTAATTTTACAACTTCAGTTACATTATATTATGCAAACATATATCCTACAATTTTCGCCCCACTTGCATTTAGTGACTGATTGTGGATACGATTCAAGAACTTCCACTCCCCTCAACTCGTTCCATTAAAAACTAAAAGTTATTTGAACAAAGATCAAAAGCAGAGATAAAGCTATTCTATTTTTACATTATTACTTCCTTCAATTTTTTTGATTGTTTATAACATAAATGGAAGAAATTTCCAGGTGTCCGTTCCTGATTGCAGTTATTTCATATTTTTATGCTACACTCACTGATAAATTATTGAATTATTTTACAGGTTTTAGTTAACACACCACCAGTGACCAGTATAATTTTCTGAAAGAGGGATCCATGATCCATTAATGTCTGAAATGGCAGCATTGACCTTTTAGCCACATCTGCTTTGTTGGAAGGCAATACATTAACATATGCCAACACAAGGGAATAGCCAGAAGTTCAAACTGAATTATTCATAGCATGTACGACTATATTCATGGCAAATAATAACTCTGGTAGTTTTGCGAAATACTATACTATATATGAATGTTTATCTATATATTAAACGCAAACCAAAGGGCTTTCGTAAAAGCTCTCTCCACTCCAGATAAAAATTAAAGATCATTGTAATAGAAAAACATTCCAGATTACTGAGCTTTATTACAAATTACAATATTACAAGCCCGCATCCTCCTGTCTAAGAGAAAGAACTTGGAACTCGTGCGATCGTGTACTTCCAGAGTTTCCGTTCCGGTCATTTGAGCATGTGACAAATGAGACTTACTTTACAAATACAAAATATAATGATAATGTTCTATAAGTGTGCATAACTATCAGCTATTAAAAGTACAATAATATTTATTATAAAGTCATCGTGGGACAGCAACATGACTCAAATACAATATTAGAAAATGGCATTATTTATACGTAGCATGTAATTTGATCGATGAGTCAAAAGCATTATGCTCATTATATCCAAAACCATAAGTCACCACCAGGTCACCATCTCCTCATGCGTTAATTGCTTTGATACACCAAGAACAAACAACAATTTTTCATGTGGGGCTAAGTGAGGACTNAAACCATAAGTCACCACCAGGTCACCATCTCCTCATGCGTTAATTGCTTTGATACACCAAGAACAAACAACAATTTTTCATGTGGGGCTAAGTGCGGACTGCAAGCCTAATCAATAACGTTCACGAGCTACATACACCCACTTTATCTTTGTACCTACAAGTGTGCTAATTTCTGTTCCTAATTGCAACTTGGGAAGCAAAAAACCATAAAAAATACGAAATACCAAAAAAACCCATCATAATTTTCTAGTTTAGCAACAGCTAATACGAAATACTCAGAATTCACAAAAAACACTAAATATGTAAATGAGATGTAAGGAAGGAGTGATCCCATTCGTGTTAGTCATTTCGTAGCTATTTTATATGGAACGAAAACGAAGTAATAGGTTTATGTGACTAAAAGTACATAGTATTGCACGGAAATGAACATGAACCTGTGCCCTGTGCCTTAATACCTTTCTGCCTTTCACTCATGCACAGCGTACAGCCCACCGGAATAAAGTCAAGTGTGCAAAAAAATAGAAGCAATCATAAACGGCGATGGTGATGAAGAAAAAGAGAGCAAAACACACGACATGCGAAGAAACATACATTTTGCTCCAATTTCTCTACAATAGTGACGTGATTGCTATATTGCAGTGTTGAGTTTGGGTAAACCGTCTTGAAGAACAAGAAGTTAATTCAATATATGTATATTTTATACAAAATGTGTTTTTCTTCATAGTTTTAGTTACAAGTTAATATTAAAAATGTCATAGCCATGTTGCACGCATTTCCATGATTTTCTCTCAATCATTTTGATTATGCTATGCTATGAACAATGTATATCCTACATGCTACATATTATATTAAATTGTAAATTGTAATACAGACCTTTCACGGAACAATAAAATAGTCTTCTGCAGTTGGTGGTTGGGTTTGGTTTGGGTTATTTTGCGACTCCCATTCAAATCATATAAAATTGAAATACACATATATAACCTTTCTATCAAATCTAAGAAAACGCAGGAGGGCTTGACATTCAATTCTAGCATGAGAAATCTCAGTCCTAAAGATTTTTTGTCATGTAATGTAGTTAGTCATGTGTGTCAAACGACCTTTCATATGCTTATAAAAAGAACATATAAGAAGCACATATGTAATGTGCTGCTGCGGCTCTGTGGCTGTGATCAAAATAGGGTAGAAGAGAGGCTCAAAAAGTCTCAACAACCGCAAAGGTCGCTGTTTCCCTTTTTCGGATCGATTAAAACAAAAAAAAAGTTTTTACTTTTTACCTATGTGACATACATACATTACATTGCACGTACACACATGCCATACTATGCATGACCACCTCTTCCAATCCAAACGACTCCACTTTTCACTCTTCCACTCTCTCTGCCACCATCATCATCACCACATCACATCACCATAAACCGTCCACTTTCCTTGCGGAGACTCTCACTCTCGCATCCCCGGCTTTCTCCAGGACCTACTCTTTCACTGGCTCTCTATGTATTCTCCAAATTCTCTTTGCATCTGATAAATTCTTCCATTAGTTTTACCCAAAACGAGAAAATTTTTTGCGGAGGAGAGAAGTTGCTTGTTTACATGCAACCAGTCTATAAGCGCAGTGAAGTATGAAGGAAGGCCTTAATTGAGACGTGACAAGAGACAGGCAGAGGACGGTTGCATTTGGTGTAGTATTCAGATAAACCATATTCAACACGAAATAACGAAGCTCTATTTACCTAAAGTTTTGGGATGAGACAATCCTGTTGCTACAAAACTGTAATGATTGTGGCAGTTGTTGTTTAGTGAAATACGTTAAAAAGACATCGTACAATTTTCCTTTCAAAATTGATCCTTGAATCATGTGAAGTAAAATTAATTCTTTCGTAGTGGCTCTAACTGGTGACGTTTGTATTTGTAGTCAAAAGTGTGAGTCATGAGCAAATTTTGTTTGAAAATTTTGCAATTGAAGTTAAAGTGGAAAAAGTTTAGTTGTAGTTGTGTAGTTGTGTCCATTTAAATGATATGATCTGCAAGTTTTTGCAAGGAGCTCATCAAAATGCACGCAGCCAGAGCAATACATAAGCAACGAGAAAAACGTGAGGAAAAACTTAGTGCTTGAGGTCAGACGACCATCCGCCTCCTCTCAAACCAGTCGAATTATTCCAAGATCTCCGGCAGTTTCCATTGATGCTTCAAGAAGGAACAATACTGAAGATGTAAGTAAATCAGTCCTTCATTAATTCATACATTCAAACTGAAACTTTTCCCCTTTTCCGGATGTATTATATATGCGCTGACTAGACAAACTTTTTACTACTATCGTAAATTGTAAAACTTCATTGAGAAAACGTGAGACGAGCTGCCTACTTTGCGTTGTAATCAGCTCATTTCCTTCCTTCCACTATTTTTATCAATCTAGAAATACTTGACTTAGCTTTGCATTTTGGTACATCAACACCTACACCACATGCCACATATCATTTTTTATATAGAAATATACTTCTTGACTTCGACTTGTGGTGATAAATAAAATTGTATCGATTTTCAATTACGCTCAACGAGTTAAGTGAAAAAGCAGGAGAAAGCATGTATGAGCACGAGTTGAGGGGCTGCCAGCGTGGAGTCATAATGATGAAGGCCTAAAGAGGAATAATATCCAGGATTTTAGGTAGATTTCGTGAAAAGTCAGACCAAAGCAAAAATACAGCCGCTACCCTACCTAACTTTCACTGTTTTTTGTAGAAAGTAGAAAATGATATACAAAAAATGTGTATATCGTATCGTGATCGTGTAGGCAGCGAAAGTGAGTTTTTTCAAGCGTGCAATAGTACCCAACCGACATAAATCGCTAAGATCTCTGCGAACTCGCTCTTTAATATCGAACTCTTTTTCGTTGCGATTCGTTTACTAATCGAATACGATTAGTAAGCCTTTTGTCCGCTAGACATAAGCGATCTAACGTCTACATCGTAGCGATTAATCGAAAGGAGAACGGCGACTTATCGTATAGATATCGCAAAGTCTAATATCAACTTATAATAAAATATATATACTAGATCGTATAGACATCGTAAATAAGTAGTTGCGAAATAGAACAGTTAATTAAAATGAATTATCTCTTTTATTACAATTGGATATGTATAAAATACAGAACTGTTTACAATTAAATGTCTATTAAGTAAAAACTCAAATAAACGACAAAATTGTTACGATGCTGCGTCCCATCTAGATGGGTACTGACTGATCATTTTGTATCTGAAATTTAGCCCCAACTTTTCTATATAAAATAAACACCACAAACAAATATCTTAATCTAATGGTTATGGTAATATTATATACAAAAATTCGCGTTGACGACATACGCTCTGGAGAAGAGTCGATCTGCAGCATGTTTTAACAACTTTGGGATAACTGAATGAACGGAATTTTGGGTAACGTCTTGTCGAAGCATCACTCTTCCGTTTCTTCTTAAAGAGTCTACAAAACACGAAAAAAGTTGGTTATCCAAAGTAGCCTAAGTACTTATGCACATAATTATATACGTATCGACCCTTACCAACAACTGCGTCGAGTATTGCTGCGTAGCCTATGAAGGCTCTCTTTTTTGACTGTCCTTTGAAACAATGAGCTGCTAAGACGTCGTCAGAAAACAGCATTTTAAAAATCAGTTTCATCGCCTCCTCCAACGTACCGCCGCCACACAGTGCCATCCTACGTACCTATTAGAAAAGATACTCTGTTTCATATTGATCAAGAGTACGTTAAATATATAAATGTCTGCAATTCATAAAATATACGTACGAGTTCTTCGTATGCTTTCTTGTTCTCGGTTATGATTTGCAGTAAGTCATCCAGGTTATCCAAATCCTTAATTGGAAATTGATTCGGCTCGAAACTATGTTCTACATCTGGCTCGGAAATGGGAGTGGGACGCTGTGGCTTAATCCTCACTTGCTCTAGGATACAATTCAACAACTCCGTTTGTTGTTGGGAGCTGTCCTTCAATGCTTGAAGTTGCAAAAGCACGTCTCGACGGAACTCTACATAGTAAAAAAAATATTTTAAAATAACATGATTTGATTATACTTAAAATCCATCCAATTTAAAATGTATTTTTCCTACCATCGCAATCACACGTAGCCACAACTGGGGAATGCGCTGGGAGGATAACTGAGTGACTACCGTCATCTTGGCGAGGCCTATCAGACACTAGAACGAACGATGTACAATTCAACAATTCCGTTTGTTGTTGGGAGCTGTCCTTCAATGCTTGAAGTTGCAAAAACACGTCACGACGGAAATCTACAAAGTACAAAAAAATATTTTAAAATAACGTGATTTAATTTCTTAAAATCCATCCAATTCAAAATTTATTTATCCTACCATCGCAATCACACGTAGCCACAACTGGGGAATGCACTGGGAGGATAACCGAGTGACTACCGTCATCTTGGCTAGGCCTATCAGACACTAGAACGAACGATGGCCCTGGTTCTTCTTGACTTTCTATAGGAGCGGTTAGCGGTTGAACAGACGTCCGATTGTAACTGGAATTAGATGGATGAACCGGAAGGACTGTTGATTTATTTTGCTTCTTCATCTGTCTTGGCCGTCCTTTCTCACACGCCGATAGATCGGATGTGTACATTGCGTCGTTTAAGTACATCTTTGCATCGTCATATGTTTCTGTTAACAAAACACTCAACGTATATAGGTGCCTTGACAGTACATTGACGTTAATAAATGTGGTTAATTAAGTTGCAATTCTTACCATAATCCCGCATCACAGTGCAAGGATGATTAGGCCATATTGGTTCTGCATTGATCGAATTTTTCACGGTCTTACTTAACTTCTTTCCTTTGATGTTGTCTGGAAAGTAACTACTAGTCTCGTCGTCGTTTATCCATTGTTTTGGAACAACCTCAACTGAATTGTCAGTGTCAAAATGGACAATGGCGAAGTTCCTCTCGGCCATTTTACAACGAATGAAGTAATGGAAAAACAGCAATACGATTACACCGTAGGGTTACGCACTTAGATTTGACTCTTTTAAATTTAACTGTCGTTTCTTCGCTGCAGCGGCTGGAATCTATGTCATATATATCTAACAATTGAGAATCACATGG
>JAANSM010002791.1:0-14191 GCA_036850725.1 Orchesella villosa | reverse complement strand
ATCTTGTTTACTTCACTCATCCAAGCGAATCAGACATCAGACCTATGTTGACTGGATGGATGGAGAATTTTTAGACGCAAACAGAAGCTGCATTTTAAAAATGAAGACATTAAAAACGACGATATACGCAGCATAGATAAAGTATGACCTTAAGGTTATCATCATCGCACGAAAACTGTAATGTTGAGTTTTCGTTTCAGGAATGCTACAGGGTAGTTGATAGATGACGTGAAGGATTTTCATTTATGGGAAGTGAGAATGCAAACAAGAGTTTTTCTGCAGTCGAACATATTTGTTCGGAACAAACAACACCCTCTTCGTCACTAGTACCACTTTAACCAACTTACTTCCTCTGAGGCTCTTTAACTTTGATCACCTAATTTCCTCGTCAGTTCCATTGCACCCTCTACATTATTTAAAATTTCAGAGAATAACCAAAAGAACGGTTTTATTATCTCATGTTTCTTTGATTTACTTCAATTCACGTTCGACACATTCACAGTAAACCTTTTATAACGAAGCATCACTGATTTTCTTCCAATGAATGGTAAAAATAGGTTAATTAACCGACTGCGACGATCTTTGCTGGCAAGTGGTAATTTTTATAACAGAAGTATATCCATAGGACTACAACACACTTTATGCCATTACAAATACTAATTTCGTGCTAGTCCCATATACAAATTTTCGATCATTTACAAAATAATCCACCTTGAGGATAAGTGGATGCCCACACGGTTGCCTAACATGTCTATAAAACGCAGGAAACTTGCTATCAACCTAAGCTTATTGATGAGTGATGCATCATTTTGAATTTACTGAAAACGTCTAGTGAAACCAGTATTACATGCATTTATAAAGCTGCAATACCCGATGAAAAAATGTCAAAGCGTAGCTGAGGCTTGGAGTTGGAGTACATGCACGTAATTGGATTACTGCTACTTTTCCATTGCATATGTTTAAACTACATATATGAATATGTGCCCAGCGTTATTTTAATTCTGCCATTTACAAGTGCACATTGGAGCCGAAAAATGAGCGATACGCAGTAAAGGGTCGTCAATTTATATTGTCTTCTATTATTTGGCAGTGCAGTTACAGTTTTATAATGGCCAGAACGGAAAATTGCAAACTCAATACCAATACGTTGCAATGTATTTTCCACGTCTCGAGAAGAAATCGAAATTGTTGAGCACTTCTTTATTGAACCAATTTCACTGTGAATTCCGTCACCGGGCGGATGATGTAACAATTATTTGAATAATTATTGTTGTCCGAGTTTTAAAATAATTACGTACAAAGCCTATGCTTGAAGATTGAGCCGGAACGTCTACTTCATTGTTAACTGTATTGTTTTGTTCGTACTCAGTCATCGTGTCATAGACTATGAAGCGACTCGTATATACATGTTGTCACAGATTTGCCATTTTAAAATAATTTAAATTGGGGCTTCCAATCTAGAATCTTGTCAGAATATCATTTACTTTACTTGATCCTGTTAGCACTCTTGTGCTTTTTCCATTGACTTTTCTTTATGATAGTGAAACGAATTTAATTAAAGTGTGACATTTTATAGCCGTTTTCTTTGAAACTCGATCATATTTTCACAGCAACATGCCATTTTTCTGATTTCATATTCAATATATTATGGCGGCGTAAATATATAGAAATTCAATATATCTCCTTGTATTTTGTACATCGATGCCTAATGGTTACACAATGGAGACAAACTGACAAATAGATTGGATGATGATAGCATAAGCAGATAGCTAAAATAATAAAAATGGTTTCAAATAGCTGAATAATTCGTTTTCGGTATGATTGTAAAGTAGTTATGTCAGTTTGCATCAACACTCGCCCTAAATGCCTGCTGTTTCATATAACTAGTGCCCAATAGACAGTTTAAGTAGCATTCATACGTCGAAAATAAGGCTTGTTGGAAGTGTTGCAAGCGAATTTCTGTGAAGTCAATAGCATTTGGGTTTTATGAGACGGGCTATTAAAACGATATGGGCAGCATTACAAAAGATGTAAATAGGGTTTTATGGTAAATTTGCTGTCTGCATACACTTAAATGTCTATTTTTTGTTGAAAAGTGGAAAATTGCTCGTCGCGTACACAAAACTGCATGCTAATATAAGGTCTTTAAAGAAAAGACTACGAGTACGTTCAGACTCATGTGCTCTGGCTAAACTAGGCTTTGCATTGCAATAAAATTTTACTATCAACTATAATCTATAATAATTTATAAGATACTTGTGTTGTGCAAGTTCGTACCTTCATTGTGTAACGATATTATCCGGTTGCTGATATGAAAATACCTATATATGCGAGATGAATCATGCTTTCATGGTATGCTTCTGCAATTTTTATGACAGTACCATTTAACAATATATACACGAATCTGCTTGTTTGGTCCACTCACACTAACACNTTATGACAGTACCATTTAACAATATATACACGAATCTGCTTGTTTGGTCCACTCACACTAACACAAATACAAATGCAATATTCACTCTCCCACCCAAAAGTCATAAAATAAAGGAAAAGCGTAAAGCATTTCTATTTTTCAAGTCTCCATTTAAAAAGTAGTTTTGATCAACTCGAAGTTCGTTTTAAAAAGATCACAAGCCCACAAAGCAACGGAAAATAAATCAGCACGTGCAAAATTTAATAGAAAACCACCACATTTTTGTAGCAATTTGTTAGGTATTCGTAGTTTTACTACATACATGCAGATGAGTTACAACAAAAACAAATGCTCATGATGTGTACTAAGGAAAATACTGAAAGCTGGGCTATTTATTGAAATAAAATATAAAATAAAAATTTGTATAGAATGAATGACCTTAAATAAGAAGCAAAATTTATCAAAACGTTAAAGTGTCAAGCAATTTAAGAAACATTGCAATTGCAAACCCATGAAAATGAAATGTGACAAATTTCAAATAAATGACATTGTCACAATACATAAAACATTTTGAATATTCGAAACGGTTCGACATAATACATAAACATAATCAAGAAAATCGTTCCAACATTCTAACAAATATGAAGATATACATATATATCGAAGCAAGGATTTTACTAGTGAAAATTCGTAGTAATGAGTTGGATAAATTTTACGAATCTATTCGATTCTTAGAAAATTAAGTGTCTGGTAACTTTCTATTTTTACAGTGTGTGGATTGGATTATTTAGTGGCAGGTATATTTTTAACCACATCCTAAAGTCATACCGTCATATAGTAGAACGAGCTGGTGATAAGTCAGTTCCTTGAAATTTCTTCTTTGTTATGCGTAACTAAACTGAATATCTATTGCTAAGTTTGTTTGTTGGTTGGTAGTCACCCGAGTTGTTTGCGAAAAAAAAACTCATTTCACCAGGCTTTCATAAACACTCCAAAGAAGTAAGTAAAACACAATTTTGCATGTTTTAGCTTGGGGTATAAGTATAATTTACGAAATGAAAAGCAAGCAAATGCGTATGCATGATAAATGTACATACGCGCAGAAATAAATTTCCTTTTGAAAACTTCTCGTATTGAGGGAGTATTGTGTGTTTTTTCTGGTGTTGATCTAGTGGATGACGCTATCGTATATTTAAATGAATTTGAGATCAAAATGTATGCGCTATTTCTCATGTAGTGGTACAAGTGCATGAATATCGTCTGCTTGACTCTGGTTCAGCTTCAAGCTATATTAGCGGAACTTGACTTTGTTTCTCATGATAAATGACATGGATCTGCTACTTCTGCTGTTGTTGTATTAAGTAGAAAGTCAGATATCGAGAGTGAATTTTAATTGAAGAGAAACCAACACAATACAAAAGGGTTAATCTAAATGTATGGCAACTTCATTTTCTCCTTCATCTTGGGAAGAACGTGTAGACAATGCAACAGCAAACTTGGTTCAAAAGCAAGCAAATATGAAACAGCACAAAGCTCTTCACAACTGAAAATCCACATAATTCTATGCTTAGGAATACCACTTACTTGTCAAAATCAAAGGCAACTCTACCTATAATATTTCATACCATCATGTTTTGCGTTGACTACGGTTCAGATGGAACCATGGCTCTGGTTATTGTAGTTCCGAGTAACAAGCGTATTTTAATAAGGAAGCAACCCTATGGAAGTCATTTTCTGTCTCTCTAACAAAGCTACATGTTGCCTCGCCTCGCCCGAAACTTTTCCAATTTTTACACATATGTATATGAAAGAAGTTGTATAATATGAACTACCACCTACAACTTTAATCATAACCAGAAAGATTTTAAGTGAAGAAAGTTCTAGCATCCAATGAATGAGACATTACAGACTCCAGTCAAACGAACTGATTTTGCTGATTTAGAATGCTTAACAGGAAGCATCCTATTTCGTACTTCAATTTCGATCGAGTAATACATGGAATAGTCAGGTAACACTGGAATTAAAATGATTGAAAGCAAAATGATTTTTGAGGGAATGTTTTTGTAGAGTTTTGAAGATTATGTGTAGGCGATATATCTTATTATTAACTATTTTATAAAATATCCAGTAACGACACTTTGATTGAAAGCTGCACAAGGTTGAAATATGCATGCTGCATGCTGGTATGCCCCAAAACGAGCAAAATATGGTGTAAAGTTTTTATGATTGTGGGAGCTATATTATTACTAACGCAAATATAGTCGCGTACAAATTAGTTTTACTCTAATGCGAACTCCGAATGAAAAGTCAACACCGCTCCTAGTTTTTCAAGTCTTGTCTTGGTCTTCTGTGCATGAAATACACCTCGATATCTAACCAACCTCTAGCTTTACGTATGTAATATGTAAGTAATAGGGTAATAGTAATAGTAATTTTAACGACGCGATAATATGCGGCACAGTAAAATAAAAATTTCATCGAAGTTATAAACTTGGTTCTGGAAAAACCCAGTACCAGAAAATCGTTTGTAGTTTGTATGTAAAGTTGGGAAATCATGAATGAGTTTTGGGTTGCAACCCTTTATACCTCAGATGGTGCTTGAAGTTCATCTTAGCTTGTCTTTCATTAATATTGAATTCCATAAATTTGATAAATTCAATTAAATTATGCACAGTAAAATAAAAATTTCATCGAAGTTATAAACTTGGTTCTGGAAAAACCCAGTACCAGAAAATCGTTTGTAGTTTGTATGTAAAGTTGGGAAATCAGGAATGTGTTTTGGGTTGCAACCTTTATACCTCAGATGGTGCTTGAAGTTCATCTTAGCTTGTCTTTCATTAATATTGAATTCCATAAATTTGATAAATTCAATTAAATTAAAGTTAACAATTAGCAGAAGGTAAAATACGATGATATTAAGTATAAGGTACATTCAAAAAGTCAAGTTAGTAAAGACAATGATTATTCATTGACCACACTTTTACTTGCTTGTCTATTACTCACTGACTTGGCTTGTTTCTACTTCTGGATGTGCTTCTATTCGTGACCCAAAAAAGGAAATGCTAGAAGACTGAAAGTTTGTTAAATTTCTTTGCTCGGCGGAATGAGACGATCTTAATGGATTTTGTGGGTATTCAATCTAAACGTCTACTGTATTGCTTACACATTTCAAGTTGGCCATAAGCAATTTCTCAATAGTTTTGTGGCATTAAAAGAAATTTCGTACGATAGAAACAAGCAAACAAAAGAGACTTATTTATCAACAGTGACAAATAGCAGACTTAGCTTTGAAAGATTAATAGCCTTTATTTTATTTTAAAACTATATCTTATCCAAGACAAGAATACACAAATTCTAAACCATGTATTGATTGGAGAAACTTTTGTGCATGCAAATACTACTATATAAGAGATAAGATGAGCAGTTTCAATTTAGTTTTCGTTTTATTAGCATAAAATGCATTCATATCCGAATTTACATTAAACCCATCAAAAATAGAAAGTATGATAAAACTGATGAAGTCGGAAAATTGGTTGAAAGCTCAATGAATATGGATGACCGATTCAATGAAAACTCTTCGTCAGCATGAACTGCCATTCTCCTTACTTTTTCTGTTATTACTCTTCATACATCTCGTTTCATTAACTTTCTATCTTTTACATTCTTTGGCCAAATAAAAGAGAAGCTCTTAAATTTTTTGTAAAAACCGTTGGTCGCCAACGTGTGTGGCTAGTATACGTACGCGTGCGGTATTTCCAGCCTACCTTTTGGGGGAACTATAACTTTATAGGGTACATTCAATAAATGTACGTCACAGCAAGTCATAAAGGAGTTGGATAAAACATGATATTTATTTATAGTTGATGCAGATAGTTAAGTCCATTTCTCATTGACTTTTCAATAGTTTGTGCAATATGTTCATTCAAGGAACAGCACATCAAAACTATGAAATGATTTATGAAATATAATTTTCCATTTCATCTACATTTCTCCCTTATGTTTGTAAAAACATGTTCATTTCCCCAATTTCTTAGAATTCGCATCGGATATGTGGAGAAATTCGTGAAAATATCAACATAGCAGAGAGACTTCAATCAAGTAATTTTGTTGGATCCCGATCCTTCTGCCAACCTCAATGGACAGTGTGATACTACAAAAAGAGAAGACATTATGTGAAATGAAGCGACTTTTAATGGCCAGGTAAAGAATCTCTTTTGACAAAACTTAATTAAATCGAGACAGACAAAGGAGAACCACGTTTTCATCGCGTCACTTCATTCTAAGCCACTGGAAGTACGAAACTTTTCGCAGCTACCAATATTATATGAATTGTATAACCATCTATATTTGTTATGAGCTCGAAACCAAAAAGGCACTAGATATTATGTCTTTGTATCTTACAAATCTGAGTGACGTAAGACGCATAAAATTTTTGCAGCTATCCTTCATCAACATCATTCATGATAACTCTTGTCAGAGTAGAAGATAAAATTTTGCTCTGCGAAAGGGATATATTCGCAATGACTTGCCAGACATTAAACCAAAAGTAAAACTCAATTTTCCTAGTTGTAAATAACTAGCCATATACCTTTCAGCATTCATTTCGTTTTTAAGCATCTATACACATGTGTACGGACATATTATATTATGTTGGTCGTAAAGACGGTTGTTGATGTGTTTGTATTCCTGATAGGTAATAGGCTCTCTATACGAGACATTAAACAGCAGAAGAAAAACGTTCTTTTACGCAGTTTTAAGAATATTGTTACATTTCCATGTATTGAACATATACATTGCGAAATGGGATTTGAAGTTGGAAAGATGGCCATCCAACCAATAGCATTTGAGGGATGCTTTGCAATTAGCCTTTGGAGGGCTCTAAAACCGAAGATGGGAAAGAGCCATTAAAATATTTACGGCTAGCCCTGTCGAAATTATTGCCCAAGCGGAGACAGCACTTTTTTAAAACCTATTTCCCCCTTACTTTTAGCTATTAATACAAAACTTGCTTCTCTACCATTATAATGACGGTTATTTCACCATTTTACCGTCCCGTATTTTCTGTTTTGTAAGTACATAATATGCGACATTATAACCGTTGCAGAGCATACGCGTATATTGTGTATCCATTCTCCATTCTTTGCAAAACATTTGTTGAAAAATAAGACTCAGGTTTTTTACGGCATAGGTATTACTCCTATAATGGTAATAATCTAATATAAATGTATATATGTAAGGATTTTCTAACAATAATACATCCGCTCTTCCTCTCTCGCTACTTTTTGCCATTATTATTCGCGTGTCATTGAACGTTATATTCTGGTCGGAGAGACGGTATTACGCACAAACACAACACACATGCATGAAGTGGAGATTCATTTCATTATTCGGAAACTGCGACATGTCTCCTTGTTCTCCGCATCTGCATTTCATTGCTTTTTCTTCCCTTCCATTCCATCAAAACAACAAGGTCGTAAAAATCAGAATGACTCAGCCAGTCTAGTTTGCAAAAAAATCACCAAGTGTGACATGTCTCCTTGTTCTCCGCATCTGCATTTCATTGCTTTTTCTTCCCTTCCATTCCATCAAAACAACAAGGTCGTAAAAATCAGAATGACTCAGCCAGTCTAGTTTGCAAAAAAAATCACCAAGTGGGTTGGTTGACGCACACCCGTGCAAAAACTTGAAGGGTAAGCCGTTGTTATTGTTGTTGGTCTGGGGTGGTGAATGAAGAGCGAGAAGGGAAGAGCGAGCGTGATATTATGTGAGGGCTTTGAATACTACATTCGATGCATGCATTTGTACACGCTGCTTTGAAACTTTTAAAAATTTTACAGTCACCATTTTAGGGAGAACGCTCATCTGCCGAAAGTTTATTTAGGCATTTTACATTTAGTTTTGCACTCTCGTCGAAATTGACTCGCGCGTACGTATATTCGATTCCGTTTGTCATACATGGATTTTATGGCTTTCTTGGAAATGAGATTCTCATTGTTCGTGTCGAGTATTTCGGTCTGCACACTTTATTCTGTGCGTAAATGGGTGTTCCATAGGGAGCTTCCTCGCTAGCGCATAAAGATTTCTTTGCACGCAGATGTTCTATCTCGACAACAAACATATACGTATTTTGCTATCGGGGGTTACATTTTTCCTCTGTTTATTTTCTCGCAAAAAATAAAGTATCCCAACTGAAAACACGTATTTTATTTCTGCTTATTTTCTCAAGGGCTTCTTTAAAGGATATGTGACCCCAAGGAATTCTAAAAATGAAATGAAAGCTCATATTCTATTCTACTACTCTGCTATGTATTGCATGTGACCAAACACGCATTGAAACCACGTTGAAGACCGCTTTGTTCATGAAACCAGCACCGTGTGTATTGCATTATCTAGTTTGTGGTCCGTAAAGAAAGTGATATAGGAATGTGGAATGAAAACAAGACGGAAAATAATATATATTGGCCCTTAAAGAGACTTCCCTTCTCAACAACGCATTACTTTAGATTCACTAGAGCCGTAATAATTATTATATTCTGTGGAGTGGAATGGGTAATATGTAAAACAACGTCTTGAAAACGATAATTTAATGATGTAAAGGTCCCTATTGGCGCATAATATGTGTGGTGTGGGTTCTCAGCTCAAAGTTTTCAAGAGTCTTATCTTTAGAAAAGGTTACGCAACCACAATAACTTCATAGTCACAATGCCCTACTCAGTCAATAAGTAGACTAGAGATTTCTTTCATGATTATGATGATGACTGATGATGATTATTACAGTAATACAACTAACCGGCAAAGCACATAGGTAAATATTTCACGATAATGAACCCTTCGAAATGAGACACCCATATATATTCCGCTCCAACTCCGATCCTTCCAATTCGTATTATTCTCATTCAAATAACACTTCAGTACTTCCAAATGGGGACAAGAAAATAAGTGTAAACGACAAAAGCCATTTATTAGAACCACATTGTGATTTACCCCAATTAGTAACTAAAGGATGGAGATTCTAATTTAGCCAGAAATGTGACTTTGGCTTCCTTCTTTTTGTTAACTTGCGCAACAATACCAGAGGGGGAAACATGTCTACATCTAAATCTGTACTTATTCATTGTACTCACGCATATAAAAGCATATCATTATTACGTAAGTCGTTCACTCTAGGTTGTTTAGAAAGGTGTTATTTCTCTAGTTTAACAAGCTCGTGAACAAGAAAATTCATTATATGACATGTGAAAGGAAAGACTCAAAACTGTATAGAACAAACAACTCTTCACCTTTACCCTCCTCAGACTGGAAATACTAGGAAATGGATCAGTTTTAACAAAATGCTGGATCATGTTACTTAAAACTTTGCAAAGCGAAGCGTCTTTTTGGAGGACAGCGAAGCACAATAATAAAACGAACATTCAATGAAAACAAGTAGCTTTTGAGGTATATAGAGTGATATGGTATTATGTTTTTACGAGTTGGACCCACTACTAAGGGTGGTATATGCATAGACGGCGAATTTGGTTTTGTTATATATGTTTCTGTTCGTATCTAAATCTAATATATTTGATGTTATGCTCATATGGTGGCAAAAGTTGGTTGAATCAGATTTCCTTCAATGACTGACAATATTAAGCAGGGACAAGTCATACAGAACGTAATAAAATAAATGAAATAATAATTTTAAGTTCACCCTTAAGATGGCTGAGAAAAGTTTGAGTTCTTGTTTCTATTTGCCGGTTGAGCATACATTTACTTTGCACAGTACACAGAGATCTGCGATGTCAAACTTTAGATTTTATTTGGTGCATTATGTGTGTCGCAAAGAAGCAAACACTTATATCGCTACAATAATTTAAGGCTCAACAAGTTTACTCTTTAGAAGCATTCATATTATATTGAGAACGTTGGAATTGAATGCGAATGTACTTCTTCATCCTATTGTGCCGGTTTGTTGCTCCTTTTTTTGAGTTGACTCACAATCTCGCTCTTCCCCTTTTCAACCAAAAACTAAGTAACCAGAAAGGGGAGCACTACAAGTTGAAAAACTTTTATTGAGAGAACGAAATCCAATATCTTCATCTTCTTGCTGCTGTAAACTGTTGTTGCAAAACTTTCTCTCTTTGTTTGCCTGTGTAAAATCGGCAAAAACGTCTCCCTCAATGAAAGGTTCGTATCTCCCCTTAACATTTAGCCTTTTCATAGAAGGATTCATGCATTTGTGTATTTCTTACTAAAAAAATCCATTTTTCTTTAAACACTAACCGTGTAAATATATGCATGTACACATATTGTATCTATGAAATGGTTTTCCAACTATATACATCCATATATATCTATTCAGAATATTGCATTCATCATTTTTCTCTTTTACTGGTCACGTAGTTCATGGCAAATTCAAAGTTTAAATTGGATCTTAGGTTAGGTTCCACAAACTCATCATTGTGTGCACGTCGTCCACCCCTGTACATACCATTTAACTTGTAAGCAGGTAAACTGTAGTTGTTACAGACGCACAACTTCTATATATCAGATTATAGAAGCAATGCATAAATGTTAACTGTATTTCAATTCCATTCGTATTACGTCTATATACTGTAAGGATCTAGTTAACGGTTCCGCATTGCAAAAGTGATGAAACTAACGTAAGTTATAGTTTGTTCAAGATAAAAAACTTGCATTTTCTGACTCTAACACCATGTCATTCATTCTCCGAATAACCCTTTGAAATGCAAATTTTCATCACGCATATATTTATTCTCATTCTCATCACTCTGAATTTGGTGCAGACATCCCATACTAAATTTGGATCTTAACTCTTCCATCCACACATTTGACATCCAACTTTTGTATACTTACAAGTGTACGCTAAAAAAAGAGAGTTTTGAGAGTCTAAAGCAAAAGCATATTACAAGGCTAACTCATCCACTCTGTGTTGACGCAATGGAATGACTATCTTTTCGATGAGATTATATTCCATGTATAAATCATGCAGCGATATTTGGCACGTAAACAAACGGCTTCATACTTCATATGTAATTTTTCGCTATGAATTTGCTCCCAAGTTAAGAACAAAATCCTATCTCTACAATCTAGTGTATTAAGATATGCTTTTGTCTTACAAGTTTGAAGTTGCATGCAGTGTTGTTATTCACATCGGATTCGGAAGCTATTATTTTAACAGATTAGCACCAACTGCTTTAAACGTGAATTATGTTATGTTGAAATGGTTTACATCACGAAGGAGAAAGGACATGAGAAAGATAATGGTCTTGTAATTTGCGATATGATATATGGATTTTCTGATTACATTTCTGTAGCTCTTCGTCTATATACCCTGCTTTCTCATATGCCTCAAGTATCCAAAGGGCACTTTGAGTGAAATGTGCTGATCTGGTTGAGAGAACTGCACGGAAGATGGACAATTACAAAGAGAGGAAGTGAAAAATAGTAAATGAATTGTGTGCATAATGACATCGGTAGACGCGAAGGATTTTGTTGTTTGCATGGCATGGAGGTTCAAACCATTCACAAATAACGAAGGTGTTTCGCATCGCCGTAGCAAATATTCTCATGAGACAGAGGGTACCTACCATACTATAATATATGCCATTCCACACTCTAGGAATTTGCGTCAAGTGTAGTGTAATAAATGTCTCTCTCTATCGTGCCGTGTAAACCCTACTGCGGCAACAAGGAAACAAACAAATGACTCTTTCCGTTCGAAGGATAAGATCTAGTTATATCTATAAAGGACCGATTCATGGCCTAGTAAACTGGCACTAGCAATGTAAAAAATTGTGTTCATTTTTTATGTCACGCATATCGTATCACTGAGCTGTACTCATTCGTTTCTTCGTACTTACACAGAATAATATGGATATTTTTTTTTGCAAATCCGTATGTCTTTCTTTATTCTCTTACAAAATTTTTATTTCTTCCATTTCCATATATTTCGCACGGTTTGATCATGATCACCCTCCATGCAATAATAATATACGGAAGAATGACGCGGGACAATGAGTAAAATAGCCAAAAAAAAAAGTCCCAATGTAAAATTTTTATTTCTTCCATTTCCATATATTTCGCACGGTTTGATCATGATCACCCTCCATGCAATAATAATATACGGAAGAATGACGCGGGACAATGAGTAAAATAGCCAAAAAAAAAGGTCCCAATGTTGAACGTAGCTTAAGCAAAGAGAGAAGCGAAGTGAAAAACAAGGAGTAGATGAGAGAAGTTTTGAGCCTTGTTTTTGAGATGCTTATTCTCTTGTTGAAGTTCTTGTTTCCACGTTTTCGCCAAGTTTTACTCCTTGCTGTTCTGCAACTAAAAATCCTGTATTTGATCACTATTATAGTAAAAATAGAAGAGACCAAACCAGAATCACACAGCAGAGAATCCTGCTTGTGCCTCCTTCTCTTCTGTCACTTTTCATAACTGGATATTGTGCTTCGTTTGAACTTCTTGAACTTTAGTTTCTGGAGATAGATAGAAATGCCCCTGAAGCTCATTTTGCTATGTTTCAGCTTTCAGACTGCATCATCATATCATCGAGAGCCTTGTGCCCCTCGCAATTTCGTATTCAATAAGTATGCATATGCATCAACCATAAAAACCTTTGAAGATATCATCAGTCTAAACTTATACACACACTGTGTACAAGGAGGAGGAGTACAACATTTTCAAAATATGAAGCTCTACCTTCAGAAACATGCCTATACATACACATGCCTATAACTGTTTGTAGGTTTATGACAGATATTCACAATCAAAATTCAGTCAAGCCCGACTGAATTGCATGTCGTGGTAGGAAACACATATTATGAAATGAAAGTGTACGCGCTGTATTCTTAGTTTTTATATATGCTGTGCATATAGAAGGCTCTTGTCGTGCTTTCTTTTTTATAACCAACATTTGCCGCTACTCACCACCCTTTCCCTTCACTAAAGTCATCCGATTGTACTTGTGGACTACTCTGCGGCCTACTCTTAAGATAGTTTGTAGTTTGTTGTCTGCAATGAATGCGTATGTTGTCCCTCACTAAAAGAGACTTTCTGGCTGGTGTGCTCCACTGCTTTTTCCTATTATACATACGTTTCCCTATATATGACTGGATCGTTTTAGTTTTCCAACAACTTGAATGCTCCCTGCTTCCATATACTACCGCTATGCTACGTAATTTCTCTTAAACTGACTTTGCTTAGTTTCTTCCTGCTTTTCTTCTGGCTCGTGTGTCGCCTGTACTTACTGTTATTCTCGGCATTTTTCTACAATTGGACAAAGAGAGACGGGATGAGCGAAAGCTTGGAACAAGGAAGAAGCCAAGCAATTCGGAATAAAAAGTAGATTCCATTCCGTATGTAGAAGAGAAAGAGCAGACTTTTTCAAGCGGAATGCTTTACTTACTTACAGAGTGATGACTGCTTAGTTGACTTTTTGTTGTAGTCGTCAGTCCCCCGTTTTGCTTTGCTGATGATAATAATAGAAGAAAAACACTGGTAGCACCAAACAGCCGGCGAATTCCTTCCTCTTTTCAATATAAAGGAAGTCGGAGTAAGTTTACAGCTAAAGCTTTTCATGAATATATATATGACATTATTGTATTTATACCAACTTGCATATAATGTACGGCATCTGCATTTAATACAAGAAAGAACAAAACGGGGAAAGAGTATGGTTGCAGGAAGTAATAGGAAAAATAGTGTAGAGAGCAGAATATAAATTTAAATCGCAAAAACAGTTTTTCTGCTACTAAACTTTCAAATATATAGTAAGAG
>JAANSM010002790.1:0-14192 GCA_036850725.1 Orchesella villosa | reverse complement strand
ATAATGGTAAGCTAGTTTTATGCACACACAAGATGAAAAGTTATTGCCAATATACTTCAAAAGCTACTACCTCAATAGTTTCTTTGCTAAACCCAAATTATTAAAGGCTTTAATGGGTATGAAGGAATGTATATAAGACGTGCGTGCACCAAAAGTTCGATTGGGAACAATGTCCACTGGAATCTAGTAAGGAAGAGAAAATTTGCTGAATTTTACATAAGAATATAATATTATGCATATATACCCAAGTCACAAGTGGTATCCAGTGAGCAGTATAATCATCGTTTTTCTTTATTAGACAAGGACCTATCTGTTCTGTAATCGTTTGGGATACTATAACATATTCTCTCTCTAGCTTTTTTTATCGTCGTATGACATCAGTTGTGAATTTCATTTGAGCTTGACTTGACTTCAGCAAATGTGAGTGTCTTTAAACAAGAATCTTTTAAGGTTCACATGATGATGAGATGGGACTACCTGCGGTTCACTTTATCGTAAAAAGTTTTTAGAGGGGCTCAACCTAGATAAAAGAGTCAACTTACGGGGATATGGTATATAAGGAACAAGTGCAACTTTTATGTTTGCTGTTCTAGACAGTGGCAATTCTTATATATATATGGACATAAGGAAACTGTCTTTTAACTCCTGTTCTCTTGACTTTCAACTTTCAGTTAGTTCCTGCTCTGCTCCATTAACAGCAGCAATGACTGACAGAGAGTCGACATGAGGTTACTATATAACATATTATATGTCTGTAGCTTTTGTGTATTTAGTACTTTTTAACAAGCAAAACATGATGTAAGTAATCCTATATCATGATCATAATAATTCCAAGAAATGGACTGGAACCCGCAAGAACCAACATCGTTATCGTCAATCCATTATTTAGGCAACGAAAAGCCCATCAAACCCACAGGTAACAATAATAAGCAAGGAGAGAAGAAACGATGGATGTATAATGTACCATTATACTGTTTTAGTAACTCAACTCAGCATCAGTTTTTATGGCATTCGTGGTCATAGCTTACTTTTATTTACATTCTTGTCCAACTCAGGTCTTTGAGGATGTATGTATATATATGATCTTCTTGGTTAGTACTGCAAATTCCAATCCACTACATTCATATTTAGTCTTGCTATTTTTGAAAAACAACTCGTAAAACCGTTTGTTCATGTAGTTTCAGGGAACGAAGCGTATTAAATTGAATAATATAGCTGAAGAAGTCGTTGTGTTGTAGTAGGAAATGAAACTCGTCGTTTTGTTGAGTTTTGACTTAATATGTTATGCAGGTTGACCTAAGAAATTGAATGTTGAAATGAGTTCCTATTTTTTGAGCGTTTCTAATCCATGAAATTATATGGACCCACGTCCACTTCTCATATGCACTTAGACCAGCAGAATAATATCTGCCATATTTGTATTTGAAAAGATGTATTAGATTGCACAACTGAAAGTTTTATGTTTTTTTTACTTTTGTGCATTTGTAGTTTTGTAGGTTTTTTTGCAAAGTGCCATTTTTTGCCATACAATTTTGCAATCATTATAAGGACGATTATTATAACTTTTATTGTGAGAGGAAAAGTGGAGTGGAAGAAATGTAAAACGATCTTGAGTAGAGTAGTGTGTACACTGCTCGAATTCGTACTTTTGAGCATAAGATCAGTGGTATTTTATCGGAGCCATGAGCAATATAAGTCTTGTTTTAGTTTTTTAGTTCTCCCTCTGGCCTAGTCTCAGTTTTGTAACGTCATTGCATCGTGAAGAGTGTTGTAGTTTTGTAGGTTTTTTTGCAAAGTGCCATTTTTTGCCATACAATTTTGCAATCATTATAAGGACGATTATTATAACTTTTATTGTGAGAAGAAAAGTGGAGTGGAAGAAATGTAAAACGATCTTGAGTAGAGTAGTGTGTGCTGCTCGAATTCGTACTTTTGAACATAAGATCAGTGGTATTTTATCGGAGCCATGAGCAATATAAGTCTTGTTTTAGTTTTTTAGTTCTCCCTCTGGCCTAGTCTCAGTTTTGTAACGTCATTGCATCGTGAAGAGTGAGTTAAAGCCTTTTTCGTTTCTTAAAACGATCTCAAACTGCTATCCCTTGCCTCTAGTATAGATATATGTTTCTTCCAGATAGAAAAAAAAGTTGAACACACATATGCTTATATATACTATATACTTATATAAGTCTATAGCTCGCCTCAATGCAATTTTCTGTAAGCCATACAATTTACGAACGCTAACTCCACTACTCTGCTCCCTTGTTCTTCTTTCCATCTTGGCAAATTGCAACAGTTTCTCCTGTGCTGTAACCGATTATTGGCAAAGCCTGTTCACATGATCATCATTATCATCATCCACACATGATCATTTTGAGAATCCTCTCTTTCCACTTATACTTGTGTCGTTTTGAGCAGGAATGAGCACTGAGCATACACACAGTAGTAGAGCATTATGTCAAGAAGTAGTTGTTAGGACGTAATACAAGCTAGTCAATTACTTATGCACACACAGCAGCTGCAATTCTAGCTTCCATATAATCATCAGTTAATACATTTTTTGTAGCAACATAACATTTTACAATAAAAAACGAACGAGCAGCACCCGAAATATGAGCAGAGGAGAGGAGCCACTTTTTGCAAATAAATCACAAAGTGGCAAATGGTTCCTATTTTGCCCTTTAATGATAATGACAGCACTTTCCGTTTCATTGGGTTGAGTTGGCAGTCCTAGTCCTGTATATTATAGTGGGTTTTATAGAGGTAGAGACGTACGTTATTTGTGTTTACTTGCTTCTCTCCCTACAAACATACATACAGGTTTTTATTCACAATACTGACTCATCCTCTCCTATTATGAAGAGGAATATTGGAAATAGTAATGAAGCATTTGCAAAATTGGCACTTTGGCATACATTTCTGTTGAGTGTGATGTAACATTAAATTTGATAATTCGTGTGGGAACGGGAACAAACAGAAAACATATGAAAATGAATCAACACTATCAGCCATCAAACATGAATGCTACTAGTTTTTATGTGAGTATAGTAGACGCAAGCAAAACAAGCTAGGCGTAAATTACTTTTACGTTCCTCAAATGTATTAGGGACAGTCTATAGAGCAGAAATTCTTAAAGCTCCATATTAAATAAGTAGCCGTGAGTCAGCAAATAACAGTATCAATACTTGTTAATGGCTTGTGTAATACTTACATGAGCTTAGTGATTTCACCTGTCATTCTAAGTTGATAGTTAGACCTTTGCAATTTTTGACTTTATGTCGCACTGCAACTAGTTAACTCAATTTGGCAAGCACATTATTTATTTAGTTGTTTTTTGAAGTAAATTGCCTTATAAATATGGGTTAAAAAATTTCAAAGTCAACATCCGTATTTTTTCTTGTTAATGTTAAATTCACCTATCTTTCATTACAATCATTGTAAATGGAATAATTCTTGTGTAGAGAACATAGACTGGAGAAATTCCACATAAGTTTTGTGGTATACTTAGTTATGGCTGAGCTATTTATTGCAATATTAGCATACAATAATTTATGCATGACTTCAGGGAAACTAAATATTTTTGTTAATAGGAAATTAATTCCTGGATGAAAAGATGAGTAATTTTTCCATTTCAACTTTACATGAGTATTAATGAAAACGATCAGTACTGGACTTAAGATGGACTTAAAAATATTAGAAAATCGAATTTGAGTGATCACGAATTAGTGCACATGAGTCAGCACCAGCCGAGTCAACACTTGTTTAACGTTGCAGTATATATGGTAGCTGAGAAATTTATTTTAAATGTCATTCTATGCATTATACTATATGTGAACGTCGACGTTTAGTCCGTTATATATGTGTATGCCAAAGCCAGTTCAATAGCAGCTTCAACACTTGTGTAACAACAGTAGCTGAGCAATTTCTTTTGTCAATCTAAGTCGACACATATAGTCCTTTGCATGCCATAGTCGTAGTCAGTTAAGACAGCACATTTAATTTCAGTATCATTTATTGAGCGGTACAACAACTCTTTCTTATCCCCCCGAAGGATACACTTGGAAGTAAATTGACTGATAAATAAGCAAACTTTCCATCTCATTTGATTTCCAAACAAACAGCTCAAAGTCAACAATCATCTATTTTTTCCTCATGAATGCAAATTCAAGTATAATTTCGTTGAGTAATTTTTCCTAAGCAAAAGTTTCTCGATTGAGTATGAATTGCTCTGAAAATCCGTGTTAATTTTGTCAAGGTTGTTTCATTGATGACCGTTTTAAGAGTAAAATAAAAATGTATTTTGATAATAACATGAGAACTTCAAACTTGTATTATGTCAATTGCCAAGTTTAAACGTGCCATTTATTGCATAAAATGTTGGCATTCATGATTATGCTTACATGCTTTCATGATATGATGATGACATCCATATAAATCGTTGTCGAATAAAGAATATAACTGAACAAAACTATCTGCATAATTCTTCAAGTGATTCGAACTTCAAGCTAAACAGTGGAAGTCAACCTCATTCATTGTAAACTTGTTGTACTATTATAACAAAATAAATAACCTCCACAATCACACTTCACATCAGTCGGTATTCGGTATATCTCAAGTATTAAAGCAAGTAGTACTTTGCTTATATTCATGAATGAGACAAGCAGGAGATAGTGTTTATGATTTCAAAAGCTTTTTCATTCATTCCATCCTAAAGAAAGGAAAGTAGTTCAACCATGCAAAAGATTATTTGATTCGTCTTGATCTTGAGCTTTGTGGAGTGCGTCTATACCCTTTGCATTTACATGCTGAAGCTATTATTACCATCGCCATCCATTATTATTATATTCTTTTTATTTATTGATTGAGCCTCTTGTTACTTTTGTGTCTTGTTACACATTCATGCTCATGCACCTTAATCTACTCTGTCGTATATCGTGCCACCACCAAATTAGAATTAAGGGATTAGTTAAGTTGGCCCATTCTTTTTGCCACCTTTTTATTTTTCTCAGTCAGCCACACAGTTGTTGCATTCCATTGACCAAATAAAGGCAGAGTGGATATATTCCTGTGAATGAGTTTTTAACACGTTATCATTTTGGTATATAATGAGGCACAAGTTTTTTTTGCGAATTGGGAACCATTGTGCAATCCAGTCGATAAAAGCAGTCATCACCACATACAGTTTTGTACATAGTTTAAATAGAATTGAGAATTATTCACGGAGTATAAAATGAATATTTTATAGGGGAGTTGGGTTAGGAGAGATTTGCACCTGTAACATTTTCTTTATGCTTTAAAATTGGTTTATATTTGCTTGGACTACTGCATTACCCTTTACTTTTACTGTTTTATATTTAATATTGTATATTTATTGCATCTACCTTATATTCAATATCAGCTCATATCTCCCTCATCAAAAAATGAATTCACTGTGGTCATAACATATTCAGGAGATCCTACTGAGCTATCGACACATAAAAATATTATTTCAATTACTTTTTGCACAGCACAAAATAAAAGCAGCAGGAAAAGTGACCACGATGAAATGAAGGAATCCCTGAGGCCAGATTATTATTATTATTACGTATCCAAGAAGTTAGCCTAACGAGCTCATTCATACTTTATATAGTGAATGTAACTCTATATTAGGTATATTTCAATCTATTGCATTGACACACGTAGTTTGATTTCGATCGGTGTTGTCCGTCTGTCTATTCTTTTCAATTGGTATTTGGTCAGTGTGGCCAAGCCAGAAGCTGTCTTCTGTCTTGCTCAAATGTTTGTAGTGACAACAAGGCAATTTTTTTCTTTTGAGTCAAAATGAAAAGTGATAATAAACACGTAAATGAGAGCTAATAATGACTAGCTGTGAACTGACTGTGCATAATAATGGCTTGTTTTCCCGTCACTTAAATTGTCACCCATAATACCATATGCTGTTTTGCAACTTATAGACAAACTTCTCTCTTGTGTGCCAATAAAGTGCTTGACTCATGGTCAATTATTTATCTCAATTGTCAATAAAGCAGATAGATAAAAAGACAACAGCAATATAATCATTTGGACAATTATTATTGTCCTTTTTATCTAGTGTATCCTTATCCTTCCAATTTAGAAAAAAGATATTGCCTTAAAGGGGCTAAGTGAGAATCAAACTAATATAATGATATTAATTCGCCATGTTTTTTATATAACTTTGCACCCTACACCCTACCCTTGTTTATATATATGCTTAGTAGATTAATAGATCAATAGACGGTCTCAGCAAGATACCAAAGTTGTTGCTTAATCTAAATGATATCATGTAATTCTTACATCAGATCAGATCTTCGACTGCTACACGCTACAACTCCAACTCTTTTGATGACCCAGAATAATGATCCCGGTTGGATATGTTGATGTTGGATTTGCTGCACTCCACTGCACGCATGTCAGTAGCTTAACTGCATCCCATTTAATGTTTATAAACAGCCGATAATTTTGTTGGTGTGGTCGTGGTCAGAAAACTTTATATGTATTTGGTCGTTGCTCTCAAATCACAAGCTTTTGTCGGCATATCTTTACAGCCATCATCATGAAATGTAATGGTTTGTGGACTTCTTTTGTTGAATGATATAAATTATTGGTAAATAGTTCAACTTTTCGATGCCACCCAAAAAGTCACCAATCGAAAAATGGTATCACATTGCACTGGTGACCAAATAAACTTGGATTGTTAGTGGGGGTTTGTTTTTGATATGATAAAACGGTTGCCAATTTTGGATTAGCTATACAATTCTACATGCATAATTGAGAATATCATGGTTATTGGCAAATCTTTTTGATTTTTATTGTCTGTAGCGTTTGAAACAAAAAAATGCCATTTTGTTCATGTCGATAATATTATTGATTTGGTTAGGTAATGTGAAGCACCAAGAATTACCTACTTTATTCATGTTCTGGTGACAATAACGGGGACACCCTGATTCTGATTGATACGGATTTCTAGCGTGAGGATCTATATTTGGGGCTAAACATCGGGCTGCAGGCAAAAAAGTATCTTTGACTGATTCAGGATTAGAATAGACGAGCCTTTTTCATCTCAACTGATTGTGACTTCTCTCAATAAAGACAATGAGGATGATAATGAGTTATTTGCCCATAAATAAACTCATTTAAGAATGCTTCACAAACTTCAATGGTGGCATGTACTCACGCTTGTTTTCAAAATATGTTTTATTTGATTGGATTGACTGATAAATTAATTTTGGGCAGATTAAGAAAGCCGACAATGTATTCACCATTGAGATTGACTATGATCAAAAGTAGATTGATTCTCGATGGTTAAACTTTTTTGTTTCATCGCATCATCCTTCAAACACAGTAGGCAAGGGTGCATTTTTTTTATAGGTAATGATCAAAACGTAACAAAATTCGGTTGCTGCTGAAGCTTTTCTATTCTATTCTATTTCTATAGGGGCTATTTGCGGAACTACGCGCAGTTCACAGTTGTGGATGATAGCTAAAGTATAAAATTACCTCGATATTCATCTATCAGTATTGCTGATAACTCGGTCAATTATAATTAGAAAATTTTATTTGTTAATAAAATCAATATGAGAGCGGTTCCTCCTGCTAGCCTTATTTTATATTTGCTATAACGGTGTAATAGAAGAAATGAGGCAGTAAAATAAACAACCGTTTTACCTACAGCAGCGTTGTTATTATTAATAAGGAAAAAATTGAATAAGCATAGGGAGCAAACTCGTTTTAATTAAGGAAGAGAAATAATATGGTCACCGTAACTTACACGATGCGTAATAAACTGCAATGTAGTGCTAGTGCTAGTGCCTTTTCTATTGTATGATCCTGCTCCTTCTATCTTATGAAAAAATAATAATATGAGGTCAAAAAATAAATGGTTCTATCTGACAATGACAAGCCAATACCCAACAACCCGCAAATAATTCTTGCATTATTGACCACATTCGTCACACACCGCATCGTATCCGTTGAGAGCAAACTTTTATTAATCAACTTATTATATTAAGTATTGAGTAGAATGAAGTTGAAGTGCTTTTGAAATGAAGCCCGTGTGGTTTGGTTCTTGGCTTCTTCGGTTTGAACTTTTTATCAGCTAAAAACCAGTGGCTGCACACATTCTCACACCGTATCCGTTGAGAGCAAACTTTTATTAATCAACTTATTATATTAAGTATTGAGTAGAATGAAGTTGAAGTGCTTTTGAAATGAAGCCCGTGTGGTTTGGTTCTCGGCTTCTTCGGTTTGAACTTTTTATCAGCTAAAAACCAGTGGCTGCACACATTCCTTTTGAAGAACAAAAGAATCCTATCTATTCCGCTCCGCTCCTCTTGCATATTTCTTCATTAAGCTACTCAATCCCGTGTAGCTGGGCAAATGGCAAATATAAAGTCATTCACATTCACATTAGCCAGGCGGCTCAAGTGAAATGGAAGTTGACAGCTAGCCTTTTCACAGGAATGCAGTGGATGTGGATGCGTTTATATGAATGTCTTGACCATTTGGATCAGTAATGAAATGATATTATGAGGCTCCTCTCATGAATAAAGATTGCAATTTGTGTAGAGTCTATATAGCCAAAGCAGCTTAAGAAGATTACCAAAGTGGATAAGAAATGCTCAAGAACAACAACATTTCAGCATTATATTTTTTCACCATATTTCTTATCCCTTTTGTTCACCTGCCGGCACTACTTTCGGAGGAGCAGGATACAGAAGCAATAAATGGTGTGGCTAAACCTTTGACAATTCCGAGGACAAGAAATTTGATACTTTGCAATGCATTCTGCTTCATGTTTTATTGAATTTTTACTGTTGTTTGTGGTCGCTTCATGGGCTTTAGGTCTGATTAAGATAATTATTTATCCGAACCTATATACATGAAATGGTTGGGAAGAAACAAGTCATTTCACTAGACAAACTTTTTAAAAGCACAATTTCGGCTATCCAAAATGACAGGCCATGTCATAGGGATGTACTACATTGTGTTTGTGTCTATGTTGTCTTTTCTGTCACGCAGTAGACTGTTACTGTGAAGTAATGACAAGTTGACAGTAATGCACTTTCAGTTTTTGCTAACTGACATGTTGAAATGAATGTGTCTTAAAAAGCTTAAATTATGGAGGGTAGAAGTCAAGGTGAAGGGATGACATTTGAGTCATCATAACAGGATTAATCTTTAAACAATTTCAATTAAGTTGCTAAACGGTGAGCGTGTACATGTATATTTTTTGATAGATCTAATTAAATATGCAGGAAGCAATCATTAGCTTGCTTGATGCACCGCTGTGCAGACCTTGTTCATGATATTTATATGTCATAATGTGATGCTGTACTTCCCCTGTTAAAGTTTTATTGTTGAGCGTGGCGCTTGACAAACCAATACTTTTTTCGAAATGCAAAGAATACTAAACATTCCCCTGGAATAGTGATCCGACATTGAAAAGAGTGGACGGGTATACCTTTTAATTTTGTCAATGAAAATTAATATGGAATCCTACTGGGTGTGGTCTTTATCGACTAATTCTGATAGTGGTACTGTTTTCTCTAAAACGTATTCATGTGGTAGTGAATCTATCTACATCTAAAATTTAAATGAGCTGTAGAAATTACATATTGTTAGTAGAAGTTGCACATAATTAGATTCTATATTTAAGAGAAAAAAAGAAAAATTAAGTCTACAATTGGCTGTAACTTGTAAACTGATTTAAAGTAAAGAATAAGTGGGGCACAATCGAATAGACTTATTGCACCTGATTTAATACTTAAAAGGAAATAATTGCATATTTTTTATTGCCAAACTAACTTCCCTATTGACCATAAATTTGTAAGGAACGGATAACACACATACGGGCTAGAAGATTAACAATAACCTTAACTATACCAATTTTCCTCATTCTGAATAAACAGATTTTCTTTTTCTTCCGTCTTCTGTTGTACTAACTCTTTTTTGCCAGATTTTTCCCCTTCGCCTAGTCTTGTAGTGTCTCTAATGTGTTCTTAGTACTTACATAAAGTGGTTTACTTTATACATAAAAAGTAGATGGATCTAAAGCTTTTTTGCAGGCTTGTAGAATAAATGATGACAGTTAAAGGCTGAAAACGTAAATGGATTTTTTTGTGCCGTGAACTATTATACTCCCTCCTTATTATTGCTACTTTATCATAATGATGATGACGAATGTGACATACTGCATGAGCGTTGTTGCACGGACATCTTTTGACATGATATCTCCAACGAAGGTCTTGAGAATTCCCCTTCATATTTTAGCTGTGACACTATTTATCTGTTTTTATTGCTAATTGTTGTCATTTTGCTTGAGGAATTATTACTTGTGCGTGATACACTTTTTAATTCATGAGGGTATTGTTATTTAGATGTGGAAAAAATAAGATCGTTTGTTTTTTCTGAAGCACTATGGACTCTTTAATGTATTCTTTAAGACATTATGAACCTGAAGCCTGTCACATTTTAAAGCAATGAATGCAATGAAATTATTCAGGAATATATAGAGCTTATAAGTTTTTGCCCCTATAAAGAATTAAATTGCAAGTTGCAACAAAAAAGCGTGTAATTGGCAATAATTGGGTTGCAAATAAAGTACCTTTTTGAGATAATATTTTGTCCGCATCACATCTGTCTTTTACGTGTTTATGTCACTCACGATCAGTCATTCCTTTTTATAACCTCGTATGTGTACCTTTGTACCTTCTCAAAAGAAATCTTGGCATTTGTTGTAGTAACATTGAATTCGTCAAATTTTTGCAGTCATTGTTCATCGTTTCAGCAGCAAATATTTGTGAATATCCATGATAATAATAAGCTTATGGAATTTGACATGGTGAGATTCAAACCGGCTACATTTATATACTGCTTAAAACTTAAACAAGACTATATAAACTTGTAACTATATATTCCCAAGCCATTCGTTGTTCGGAAACACTTCTTTTAAAAAGTATTTCAGCATGTGCATATCATCACACAAGAACAGAACATAACCCTATCCTGTTTCCCTGTAGGCATTATTGGTTACGAGGAGCAATTTCCTCGTGAAAAGTAGCCGAATAATGAAAGTGAATAGTCATCACTTTTTCATTTTGATTACCTCCTCCACCATATCATATCATGGCACGGCCGCAGTCAAGCCAGAGTCAGGTTAACAGTGTCTAATGCCCTATTAATATGCAATGACGTAATGAACTACTGTATTCTCATTTTCACAGACATGGTAATGGCAATGGCATACCATGACCGGCAACAACGGACAAGCAGACAGCGTATATTCAAAGAGGAAAGCATTTAGGCATAAAATTAAAGGAACCCTAGAGAAACCTGAGAGTGAGTGCGAAGGTTTTACTATGAATAAAAGACATACATAAAGCTCACTCGATTCTATATGTATATTAGCTCCAATTTCATGTGTTCTCTTAGGCAGCTCACTATGCTACTACTACATTATGAATGTCTTCTGGATACAGGAGAAGTTGCAGGGGTGCAGCCCAAGGAAAAGAAACCTTGTGAATTAGAAAGAAGTACTTAAGCCAAAGTTGAAGACGAATGTCTTGTTCTGTTCGGGTGGCAGGCGTCATTTAGCAAGTATGCATGTACTGAAGTACTTTTACGTTTCTAATATTCAATGAAAGTATACCAAAAAACCAGATGAAGAATATATAAGAGTTTTCTGGCAACCGCCGCCGTCAAGCACAATGGGAATGGGAACATGACATGAGACATCAACAAACTGCTTTAGTTCTTATATATTCTTTTCAGCACAAAAATTCTGTTAAAACTTGTAATAACTATCACATCCCATCACATCCAACATCACTTTGACTTACACTACTTAGGCACATACGATATGGTATGCAGTGTATCTCATCAAATTCCGAGAAAAACTACTTTTCATACATGCATACGTAATATTGTAGAAATAGTAAGCATGTCGCCATTTTTCCTTCAATGTTCAAGTTGTTGATGACTTTTGAAATGTTCCTGAGAGAATGAGGGATGAGATGTACTCTTGTTAATACACCTTTACTTTTAATACATTTATAAAATGAAAGTTTTGAATTGGTACAAGTCGGCATTTGTGGCATGCACTCATTTGAGCGTAGAAGTTGCTCTTGGTCCGAGTGAGTCCGTCATTCACCACTCTAACTGAAATGTACCACGCCACGTTCGTTCCTTATCCAAAAAAAATTGTACACGAGTTTTACAAGAATTTAATAGAATAGTTAGCTCCTTTTCTTCCATGTCTGCAGTGCAGTGGCAGTGACTTGTCATTTTGCATTTTACATGAGAATGAGTTTCTCTTCACCATTCACTAACTTTGCTTCTATATTATGTATGTATACTTATTATGAATTACATAAGGTTTTTCCTGTATCGTTATTCCTATACTTAACTCTTCTCTTGCATAAAAAACCTCTCTCTCAAAGTTTATAGGGTGAAAAAAGGGAGAAGAAAACTTGTAATAATTTTATGTGCATTATTTCGTCCATGCAACTTTGAGTAGTTTATATAAAGTAGATTTTGGTGTGGCTGTGGGGCTGTAGTGAGGAAAGGAGTGTGATAAAGAGAAAAGTATAAAGCAAAACAAGGATACAATGAAATAATGCTCAAATGTATTATGCAAAAGTGATTAGATGCGTAGACAATGAGCGGGGGAATCATTATGCGAAAAATTATTTCCCATTACTGGGGATCTTGTACGCATTTTCATTTCCGTGCATACTTATTCTAAAAGCGTATATATATTTCTTTCTATTCTTTACTTCACAGCATAAGGCAAAGCCAAAGGAAGTAAAGTAAGTTTCTTCCTGCAGGCTGGTTGCTAGTTCTTTACCGTTTTTGATAGGACTTCTGGGAACATGGCTGCTAGCACCAGCAACTTTAGTTGACTGACCATCAAAAGCGGACATTGTGCTTTAAAAGTCCTTATAATTCTTAAATTATTGAAGAGTTCACCAGCTCCTGGAACTTTTCTTCAACTTTATTCGATTTACTTGAGCCTTTCAGCTCACCCACTATTCTTACGTTTCTTTTTCCTGTCAGTGGCTGGCAATAAGTAATTCTCCGAAAATTTCTCAAACTTTGAAAAATTGAAACGGTAGTCGAATAATGGAAGAAAGAAGAAAGAAAGAGTGAAGTGTATACTATACATACCTATAACTAGAAGCTAAACTGTGTGGCTAAGTCATCTAAACAACTAGCAAAAAACGTGAACGTTCAATGTTGAATGTTGTATGGCTTCAATTTCCTCCTCTCTACTTTGGAATACATCTTAGCAACTCTTGCCACGAAGAAAAGAAAATAGGATAGAATGAAACGGTTGACTGGCCACCGTTAATAATGAAACGGGAAGAAAGGAAGAAGCCGAAAAGCATGCAATAATGCAGTTCATTTGATACTTAGTCACCAAATAAAACATCTTTTGAAGCCACATACTCTCAACAACATTCCATCCAGGTTGAGTGGAAGTCGAAGTCGAGCCAAACACACGCACTCACGCAAAAGTACTTTGAACCAAGAAGTTATATAATATAATGCTCCCGTTCCCATCTTGAGTCTCACTTGAAAACCAAATTTTCCTCTTGATAATATTCAATCGCTCACGATCCTTTAAACCGTGCCAAAGGACGGAGACTACACTCTAAAATGAGAAAGTTAATCAAGAGGAAAAGTCAGGGGGTTTGAATTTGAGCCTTGACTATCACCTTATATGTCTTATGCGCTATGCTTGGGAAGATATTTTTGAAAGTAAGCAAATGACTTGGCTTAAATATTACTTCACGAAGGAAGGAGTAGCAAGCAAGCAATGATTATAAATAAATTGCAATTAAAGGGACTCCTTAGACAGAGTATATAGCATGTGCATTCGTGGGTAATTCTGAAGCAAAGGCTAGAAGGAGATGCTAGATGAGACCTTAATAATTTTCCAGTTGCTTTTATCTTCCGCTTAAGTAAGTAGGCGGATCGAGCTCTGATCGAACTGTCGAAGCACACGGAAACAAATGAAAATGAATGAGTTGTAACTTGTTACATAATGCACGGAAGATGAAGGGAACCGGGCATGGAAAATCTTTCAAAGTTACCCCAGGCGCAATTTTAATCAGCGTAAAAAATCCCGGATTTTGAAATTTATTAGCGAAAACCCGGATTTTTGGTTTCAGTTC
>JAANSM010002789.1:0-14197 GCA_036850725.1 Orchesella villosa | reverse complement strand
AATATGCATGAAATTCTTTTTTAAGACGGAAAGATAATATATTACGCAAACGTCAACGTCATATATAGCTGACAGCATATACCATGGATACATTTTTTTTGCATTTTGGCTTTGACTGACTGAGCCTACACACAGTGACCATCAGATACGCAACAAGGCAGCCAGCAGAGTTACATTAATATGGGGGAGGGTTTCAAAGGAAACTCCTGACAAGCGAAAGCGAATGCTTCTCATAGCGTAGCGTTGCGATGTTGAAACGAGCAAGATATATCTGTAATTGCTGGGAAGATTTTTGTTTGATAATCTTTGAAATGAAAATGTATACTTGAGGATTGTCATTTTACCAGTAACGAGTCCAGTTCAGTTTTTCTATACACAAGTAATTACAAGGCGAGGAAGGTATAGTAGATGCTTATGTAAATAGCTGAAGGTATGTATATACCAAGTTGTATCATGGTTATGCCTGGATGCCACAGCAGTAGACTTTTCGGCTACCTCACTTGACGTTTTATGCACTTGTTTTATTGACTAGGAAATGCCGCCAGGCGATTAATTTTAATGCACGTTGACATCCACTTCTACCTTGTTTATGACTGTATGATGGAATACTTAAGAAAGACGTAGAAAATGTATGATGAAATGCCGAAAAGGATTTAGGACTCATTACTCAAGTCAATTATGTAAATTATTCTAAGTGACTTATTTTTATATTGAAGCAAGTAAAAATGCTACCTGGTTGAAACTGTGAAACGTGAACACATGCTTATATGCTTTTGCCATGAAACCTCACGGACGTTATTTCATATTTTATGTCAATGCTTCCACTGTACTCTCTCTTTCTGCTTCTGATCAACTTGTCATTTCAAGGGAATTTATATAGTTAAATTACATGCTACAAAGTAAACATGTGAGAATTCGCTATAAAAAATAAAAATAAGAATCTTTCCAAAATACACGTTCTTTATTCTCAGACCACAAACCTAAGTCTCAAGCATGGAAAGAGGCTTACATAAATCATCTCGTGTCTCAAATATGGACGCCACCATTTCATTAGCACATTTACACACTCATTTTGAAACTTGTACAAAAAAACCCATTCACAAACTCTAATCAAACTTATTCTGGTACTAATATAAGTTGTGGATCTTTCATTTGTCAGCAGAAACCACTGGTGAGAACTTTGTGGTGTTGTGATCCTGGTCTACCTGCCTGCCTCCTTACCTACTAAATATGTAAGTTTCTCTTTTTGATGAACCTTATGTTTTATACTTATATGTATGTAATATAACCGTGTAGAAATGTTTTGGTAAGTACTAGTACTTGTGAACAATGTGTGGAGCTCAGACTTCATCATGGTGGAGAAGGAGACAAGCCTTCCAACTTTCAGCTTCTGTAGAACCACTAACAGCACTTAGCCTTGCCACTAATCAAGTTGTATTCTGGTTTTGATGTGTGTCTTCTGAGGATGGGAAAACTATTCCTTTTACTTTTCCCAGTCCATATGGTTCAATCAAGCAAAAAAGGAGGAGGCAAGTCTAATGCACAATATGGGCCAGATATATATTCCGGTACGCTTACACTGCAACATTAGGTACATTAAATGCTTCACATTTGGCTAATGTTTTCCATACATGAGAGGAGAGACTCATCTTAAGTATGATGATAGTAACGACGTATGGCAGTGATGTGTGTCTGTGTTTGGGAGTACTATATTGTAATGGAGTTACCTATGTTTGTGTATACACACATACAAGCTCATACCGCATAAAACTCTCATCTCAAGTATTAAATAAGAGTGTTCGTCGCAAGTGTCTTGACATAGAGCACAAATGCTACAAAGTCTTACCAATTTTGTTTTTGGATAATATTATGTACATACGTAGTAGGTACATATATCCACATCGTGTAGGGAAAAAAGAGAAAAAACGACCCGCATGACATGACTTTTCTTTCTCTTTTCATTTTCCTTCCTTCACCCTCACTGCTCACTCAGTGTGACGAAGGAATGAAGAAATGTTGTTGGCAAAAAAGAACGGGAATAAGAGGAACAACGGAGAGAAGAGTTAGCTGAGTGAATGAGTTGAGAGGAAGATCCATCCATGTCGGAAGTATGGATAAATTGTATATATTTTTCAATATATGTACATATTTAATATGCAATCGTAGGAGAGTAAGCATACATGTATGAATCAAGGAGCAGTTGATTCGTTAGAGGCAAGAAAGGCCACGTACTCAGCAGCAATATGTAAGTAAGTAGTATGCCATTTTATATTCTTGAGGGAGCATACACCTCCCGTTCGATTGTGGAGGATATCTTTCGCCTATGCATCATCTTTCACCTCTTCAGTTCTACTTCACGTGCGCTGTTACACAATGTAGCCAAGCAAAACAAAGTAACATCATATATCTACGTCCAAATTCTCACTGACATGCTGCATACCGTACCAAACCGTCGTCGTGAAATATAAGCTTTTTCTCTCTCTCTCTCCCTCTCTTCTCTTTCATATTCTCCTTGTATTGTGTGAACGGCGTAAATCTGTGCGTGCGAAAAGAGTGAAAGAGCGAAAAAATAACGGATGAGAAAAGAAAGCAAGAGCAAAACACAAGTGTAATGTACAAAGGAGACTCTCCGGTGAGGAATATGAGAGTCCTGATTGTGAGCTGAATATCCATTGCAGAATTATTCACGTTTACAAGTATCAGCTAGTCATGAGTCATGACACGACTGCATGTCGCTCACTGCAGATTCGGAAAAATAAAGTAGCTGGATACCTCCCGCTCCCCGTCACCCCAAATAGCTTAACCCTATTATAACTTGTTCATTATGAAAAGCGGTGGTAATGATGGTGATGTGATGTACAACCCGCAGCTCTCATACCAAACTTGATGTTATTTGACAGTGAAATGTCATGCGTAGACGGGTTGGATGCTCTTTTTCCCTGTGACAAAATCATATCGTGTTGACAGTGATTTCATAAGACTGGCGTGGTATCAAGGAGCTAATAATACAATATGATATGCAAGCCTACAAGCTAATGCATATTAAATGAATAAAGTGGAAGATGCTATGCATACTAACTTGCACGTACATACAGCATTGCTCAAGTCGTCACACTCATGTATCTATCTATCTTGTACTCCAAAGCCGGCTCCCGAAAATCGTGTGAACTGAACTTCAAAAGTAAAGCGTGTTTAAGCTAACGCAATATTTACCAAAGATGTACATGTGTGCTTGCATATGTTACCTCCCCAACTACCACAAAAGGTGCTCAAAATGTAAGAGCAGAAGCATGTACATTGACTTGCCTCTCGTCTGGATGATTCTACTTATCAATGTGCATGATGGAGAGGTCCCTCCAGCAAAAAATCGAAAGAAATGCCAACAAAGAAAGCAAGCGTCGTGAGAGCAGTATAACAAGACATTCCAGACGACATGATTGCATTTTCTGCATTACATTATTACATTACATCACATATTTTTTGAGAACTATAATATTTATGGATGATTGTTCCATGTAAATCGAGAAACAACATTATGGGCTACAATACATTATGTTCAAGGGAGCCAAGCGTGTCCTACATTTTTGTTTTAGCTTTCATGTAACTTCCGTCCAAAACATTAGATTATATATCAGCATAAGTTGAAAAACAGTTGGAATGACGTCTTGTCATCATTATTCTCCAAAAGAAAAAAAAGTTGGATTGGTTGGTTGGCAGTGTGGCATAGACGCTAAAAGTAAAACGTCGAAATTGATGCGTGCGCTCACTCCAGACACAGGAATGTAACTGTGTTAAGTCTAGCATATATTAGAGGTTGCTTTCTTCCCACTACGACTTGGTTTGGGAGAGAGAGTGAGTATATAGTGAGAAAAGACATCCGTAAAAATATTTCGTCCTCGTTGGATAAATCCATATAGTGCTTTTTAGACTTGTCACACACTTCTCTAACAGCAACAAAATACATCCCAAGGATTTACTTTCACTTTCGTCTTTGTGGTTGTAAAGGCAATGTCGTGTTTTTCTCCCTTTGACGAGCAGCAGCTAATACAGCTTTTAAAACGTGCAGTATATAATCAAATGTGAAAATGCAGCGCACATTATGCACGACCATAGGATACTAAGCCTGCAAAACCCAGTCCGAAAATACGTAAAAGCTTAGTTTTGAGTAGGGAAGTTTAAAAGAAAGCTGACGACGTTTCCATATCTCATATTACAGGAAGTATTCCAGAATAATGTCATGAGAGATATAAAGACAGAGAAAAAGAAAGAAGAGAGGGAGCGAGAGAGTGAAAGTACAGTGGAACAACTTGCATGTAATATCGAAACTAGGAAAATAGCTTCCTCCTATAAGAGCAGTCTTGCTTCCACTCAATTTTTTTCTGCAGCATTCTTGAGCAGTTACTATTTTTTGAAGAAAATAGTAGAGGAGTAATAACACTGCAGAAGTAGCGCTGGCATTGCCAAAGTTTTTTTTACGTAAGAAAAAAAAGTTTTCCTTCTTTTCTTTCGCACATTGCTGTAGATGTTTCGTAAACTAAACGTTAGCCTTTTCTTCGTACCTTCCATTTATTTCAACCAATACCCCTTTCCCCTCATTTAGTGAAACTATGTTGTAGTAGTATCGCACAAAACTCCTCGGGTATTGTTTTGGTGTTTTCATCAAGTTCTTTTCCTAGGCAATTTGGAAGGAAGTGAATTTTTGTATGAAGAACTAAGTATTTGTCCCCTTTCAGGTACGTACATTCATGCATTCCTTCATACTGAGCATGTACACATCTACAACTACTTACCTGAGCATTACATTGTTGTCCTAAATTGCCTTTGACTTCCAATAAGACTTCTGTAAGCAAGAGCTTTATGTAGATAACTTGAGTCCAAAAAAAACTCAACTTTTCTTTTCCCCTTTAGAAAAAAATCTCTCTAGTGTACAAAGTATAATGCAGAGCAGAGACTTGAGGCGGTTGTCAACTGCTTAAAAAGTATAATATGGTTAAAGTTGTTACACAAAGGAGAGCTATTGTGAGTACAGAAGAAAGATTTTTAAAAATAATTTTGCCCACAGAAGGCTATGATTATCTTACGAGGATAATCTATGTCAAAGCAGTTTGTGTCCAGATGGTTCCCTTGACTTTTGATAGAGTTGTTACAAAAAATGAGATCTTTTGCTAGACTCTCACCCGTTTAGCTTCTGTATTACATTAAATATATACATAGTACAATGTGCTGCACACTGTGTTTGCTACTGCCAAACATTTTTCAGAGACTTGAAGTGTATAGGGATTCGTGGCCTAGTTTATTCAATAAAAGACCGTCTCGCGCGTTCATCTCTCTCTCTCTCTCTTTCAAGCTCGTTTCTATCTCGTGGAAGTTTTGATGCCTGTGGCCTGTCTACGTTTTACATAACCGTGAAAAAGCCGTTGTAAAGTCAAGATTCGTTTAGTGGAATGTACTTTCGGTTAGTTACCCCCTTTTTATCATGGAATTCTATTTGGTACACTGGCGCTCTATTCATTCCAAATAAAACACTGCTTATAACAAACTACTCGTTCTATAACGACATCGCCAACATCATGGAGGAATGTCGTTCTTTGCTCAGTCTTCCTTTCCAGTTCCACTTTCCCATAAATAGACGGAAAATAAAGTTATTACTGTCAACACACTCACAATTATGCGTCAAGTCTGAAAGATGATTTTGTCGTATTTGGACAAGTGTGTGATTTTCTGGGGAGATAAGACAAGTCAACTGACGATAGCTAAGAGGAATGACAAAATGGATGCAGGTTCCATATGGATTGCTCTCTCCACCTCCTTCGTCGTCTTTTCAAACTCTCTCTCTCTCTAACTATATTAAATCGGATCCATTGAGAGAGATTAATGATCTTGACTTTTGAAAATGTGCTGAGAAATATTACCTCGCCGCCTTATTCTCGTTCCTGCCTCATTTTTACAAAAGCGGAGAGATAGGGTAGCATGGCCTTCGAACTCCGTCTCGCATAAGTTCACTATCAATCAGTGTGCGTCTGTGCAATGTATATCATGATTATGGTCTCATTTCGTTGCCTCCATACACGTAAACTTGACAGTCTATCCCATAATAATGTATAGTGGCAGCTCCTTTATGTCACTTAGGGTGTATGCACATTTCCCTTTTTTCAATTTCATTTTTGCTTCGAAATATTTGTCAATATCAGATAACATAGAAGTTGTTACTCGCGTAGGTACTCTCTGAATACGTGAAATTCACCCTCCTCTCTCGTACCGAGAGATACAATTGCGTAAATTGCAAAATCTCGAATTCGATTTCCCTTTTGATATGATTTGTGCTCATGTTTATGTCTAGCAAGGTAAGTAAGTAAAGGTTCAACTTATGTGAGTACGTTTATTCCAAAGGATTGTTACTCCTTCATCGTACGGTTAACCGTACAACTTTTTTTATCTCTTCCCAGAAAAAAAAACCTTCGCTCTCAACAATTCTGTCAACATCTCGTCTCCTACTCGATTTGCATACAGTAAATAGCTTCGTTTCTTTACCAAGACACTTTTTATTTCCCTTCCTCACTGTAAGTGTTCGTGTTCATGTCAATAAATGATGCAAGATCAAGATCAAAACTAAAAGATTGTGTGTGTATAAAGTTCATGGTAACAAGCAGCGCAACAAGCTGCATATAGGGAGCTAGAAGTCAACTCGACTGCATGTTATGTAATATAAAAGTAAAGCAAGTGGATTAAGAACTTCTTCATCATCATAACTTGAGCTGTATACAAGTTCTAGAAATAACAGTAGCAATAGAAGACATAAAATATAAAGTAATATTTCAATTCCCTCAGATCATTTGTCTTATTGCTCATGCAATTGTGCTTGTACTAAATCTCATGAGTTGATGAGTCAAAGGAATACTCAGACAGATCACGCAATGACATCAGCTTCTCGATTTACGTAGCTTTTCATTTTTTGTGCAAGTCAATTGTTAACTCACCTCTTTTCTACTTTAATACCGTGACAAAGAACTAACTAAAGCGATATTTAGCATAACAAGTTGAGAATGCTCACAGATATTTGTTCACGGAATGAAAAACATTCCAAAACGTTAATATCTGATACAGAAAACACTAAGCAGTAATATCTACTATCTACGAAATATTTATTTATATCAAAAATATATTTTAGTGGTAGCGTCGCGCAAGTCCTACGATTTGTCTCTTATCCAAAATGTTTACTTGTGTTTCTCTTTTGCTTTCTTATTTTATTTTTCTCATCCCCTTTTTCCTTGTCTCCTATTTGCTTACTTGATCCATACAACTTTGTTATCTAATATGTGCATAGAATATCTATCTATTTTTCCCAAACAAGAGGTGGGTAGTGGAAGTATAACATAACGACTACATCTTCAAACTACATTAGGCGAGACGAACCAGCGCTAAACTAATATTACTAAAGAAAATGCATTATCGTGAGTACACGGTGATGCCACCACTACTGCTTAGACTGATAAAGTTGTTTGAGTGTGATCTAGATGCAGATAAGAAAGAGGAAGGGGAGAAGAAGGCAGAGGTTGAAATAGAATGAAAATGAAAATGAGGCAGCACATACTAGAGAACCGGAATGAGGCGAAGCAGACGAAAAATATGTGCCCTCATATATACAAGCGAGATATACTCCAGTCTCCTCGTCTTGTCAAGAAAAAGGAAGAGTCATTTGAAAAAGAAAAGAATTAAAAATAAGTTTCATACATTGTTAAGCTCACGTAATGTAACGTTATATCTGCCATGTAATGTGCTGGTATAAAAATGTCTACAAACTGTGTGTAACCATGTATTATCCATGTAAAACTAACATTGTCCATGCATATGAACATACCACAAAACATTCCTTGTTGTGGAAAGGTACATTTCCGTTCTGAATTTGTTTCTGGGCTGCAATGAAGCATATAAACCAATATTTTCTTGAGTAATTTATATCAGCAGAACTAATTTTTTTGTATCGATGTCAAGTCAAATGACAACAAGAACATGAAGCAAAATAAGTGCGAAAGTATCAAATACCCTTCGTTCTAGCATATTAACAAATGACATTATGGTTGACTACCGAAATATTTTATGGTGTCTTGATTTAATTGCATTTGAAGCAACAATAAGCCGGATGGAATGAGAAAAAGAAATTATCACGTACGGGAAACTTCCAACCTTTTACGGATAATAAAGTTACCATCGACAAATTCAGAATCAATGAGATGTCTTGCCTTCTTAGATTCATGACTGTATTTAGTCAGCCACGAGACATACAATTTGGCTGTGTTAGTTCAGCAGTAGTTGACTTAATGTTGCTGAGAGTGCGCGTTGCATAGTTAGGCAGTATGTTCCGTGTTTGGTAATGGCTTTTGTCTTCCCTCTTTTGCTCTCCGCATATAATTAAGTTTCTTTTGGGTGCATTCAATACCCTGGTTCTCTCTATCTGTGTGTCTCTTAGTGAGCGAGTGTGCCTTGAAAAGGGAGAGATAAAGAGGGGCGACTGAAAACAAGAGAAAGGAAATGGATCATTCTCATCTATGTCGTATATATAATATTATCTTCTTTTATTTTCTTCGCGTTAACAATAGCAGCAAAGCAATAACATCGCCACCATCTAAAGAAAACTCAGAGCAAAGCAACTGCTCCAAAAAAAACCTTTGAGAAAAGCGGATGGACAGAAGGATAGTATATAAAAACGAATCGGATTTACCGACTTTTAAAGTTGCATCAATGCAATGCAAGGCACTGTTTTATACTATCTGCTTATGAGACAAAGCACCCGTTTTGATGTTACCGTACTTCCTCCCTGTATTGATGCTATACTGTTGACTAACCATTTTTATATCGCGAGAACACGAGAAAAAAAGTATCCGCTTCACAAGACGTTTCGTGATTAAGTGATATGAAAAATTGGTAATTTTCAGCTATCATGAAAAGTCAGTAAATTTTGAAATAACGTGTTTGTTGACAGCAAAGAAAATTTGTTAAGATTTTAACAATTGAAGTACTTTCTATGAATGAGTATAATTCTATCTCTATAGGAGTCCATTATATACGTATTTCAATATATCATATACAGAATATATTTGTGTAAAATAATGCTTTCTTGCAGTTTTGCATTTTTAACCAATTTCAGCAGTTGCTCATAAGAATTATATGACTGGTTAGTGTTTCCTCGCTTTATGCTGCAATGGAGAGAGAGAGAAGATGGAAAGACCAGCTTAAAGCAAGTGAATAGGATTTTGGTTATTGTTGTACGTTGTACTTATACCTTGTTGAAGCTCTAGTGCTACAGATTATGTTCAATAGCCAACTCATATCTTGTGAGTCGAATGTGAGTAGTTTAAAGACATGCACATCAAAAAGGCATCAATACGGTGTTGCGGCAGCATGTAATATGGCAGTTGTATAGCCGTATATAATATATAGTTCATTATTTAATACAATTTGTTAGAGTTAGAAATCACTTCTTTTTTACTCGTGCTCACTTCGCATGGTTTAAATCTTTTGGACACGTGAAGGCGTGAATACTGCCGTAAACCTTGCAGTAATTCCAACAGGCAAAATAATTTACAACGGGTAAAGTAACTAAGTATGCATTGCAACATTCCTATAACAAAATCCTTTTCAGTTTTCTGTTTCTCTCATTTTCTTTTTCCATTATTATTTTGTCTATCTACCTACCTCCTCTCTCTCTCCCTCTTCTCTCTTACTCTCTCAGTCAGCCTAGTCCTTTTGTTACAATGCGAAGAGCTTGGCAAGCAAGCAACGCAACCTGCTTTTCATGCGTGGCTAGCAAGATCCATGGGTTTTGTTCTGCTCACTCTGGCATTGTGGAAATATCGTGTAGTAAATGAGTTTCAACTTTTATAATTCCAGTTGAAAAACTTGGTTTGCCTAATGGATGTGAGATTCTCGTGTAGGTAGGAAGAAAGAGCTTATGGGGTCACAAACTTTGCTTCCAAATACCGTATGCATTTTGTGCATGTGTATACACATAAATGCTGTTTTTACAACACGCACACAAAGATATATACATTATATATAATAGATATATATACCTACCAAATAAAGCGTATATATACCTGTGCACAGAAAAGAGTCATGCCGTCTTATATGTACCTGCTTACAAAATACGGACTGAAGATGAAGCTGTAGATGCTCATAAATACGTAAAATAAGGCACAGGTAAGGCAACTAAAGCTTTTTCCTCGGTGCTAGGAACTCCATCACACACCAACAACTCTTCTACAATTCCGTCATTGTTTGCTTCCTTTTGCCATCCCCATACCATTCAATTCATCTTCTTCCATTTCATTGAGCATGGAGCATCACTGCTCTTTTACTCAATATGAATACACAAGCCTCATATATTGTTGCTATGAGTATTTTGTATTTCAGCAGTTCACTCTGATGCAAAGATGATAGGGACCATCTCTAAACTTAATATTTGGGGATGCCGTGTTCTTACGTGCGCCAAATACATTTTACTCTGTATGTTTTTCTGCTCCCACTTACAACTTACATGCGAGTTTCAACTGCTGGCAAATTGAATTCGTAATCATGATACATAGTGAAGCAGAGCTACCGACAAAATTCCATTTATTCTACTGGTCATCTCATCTCATTTCCATTTCCTCTTTAATTTTCTGGCACAGCAGAGCGTCCAATATCTAGACTAGCATGGGAGTTCATGAATCATGATCGGGAAACACATTAGTTTATGAACAATTCCAAGTTCCTCTTTCAGTCTCTTACTAAGCTGAAATTCTGGACACTTAATAATACAATAATAAAATGAACATAAAGTAAATGGAATGCCTATTTTGGGAAAAGATAAAACTAATAGCGACGATGATTCAAAAAGTAAAATGCTCTTTGCTTCACACAATTGGCAGTGTCAGATTTTTATTAACAACATGATCGTGAGCTAGATAGGATACATTTTGAACACATACTACAAATCCACTCGACAAGTGAACTTCATAACGACTTTACTAAAGCCATTTAAACAATAGCGATTGGAGCACTGGCTCTTCAATTGTGATATTGTGATGTAAGGCTTGGTAGCTGCTACCGCACATAACACTTTTTTTAGGAATTTATAAGCCGAATGTTTAAGCTGAGAAATTGATATATTTATACGACTTGTTAATACTTCAAAAGCTAAAGTGTTTCGATACTACAAATATTTTTATGTCATAATGAATTTGGTTTACGTTTACAAAAATATTGAGCAAAATACATTCGTAGTAACGTTTGAAATCACAAATCTAACGGAGAATTTGAAAGGCTTATAAAGTTCATTTGAAACTAAAAAAACATAAGAATTTTAAGGAAACCGAACATACTTTTCTTTATCGTTGCTACTCTTTTTACATCATCATTACAACGACCATGTTGTACTTCCATTCGATGGCTTGATCAAAAGTTTCATTTTTGGCAGAAACCACGAAATTCGAGGGGAAACTGTTTCGAGGAAGAGACATCCATCTACCATCACATGTAATGCCACATCATGGAACGTGGGGTTGTGATATGATGTTGTGAATGAGGGCGAATAATTAAATTGAAGGGAAGGGTTTTTGAGCGTTGAAGCGGATATTTCATATTAGCAAGAATTTGAGATGTGTAAAATCATAAATAGTGATGTTGATGCTGTATGATCAAATGATATTGCAGAGCGACACGACATTATCCAGTTTGAGAGAAAGTTAGTTGTAACGTAATAATAAGCTTTGGTTCTCACATCCCTTCCTACCAAAACTCATATGCTTTGATTAATAGTATCAAATTTCAAAATTGTAACATCATCCCGACCTCAGCATCATTTCTGCTTTCTACTTGCTCACCTCGATTCCAAAAAGAAGAGTATCCGACATGCAAGGCATTCCTACACTAATGAAATGAAGTAACAAAATGTTAACACTCTCGTGGAAACACATTTTACGTTTACAAAACCAACCCACGGGATAAATCTGAATGAGTATAATTACCCATTTTAGCAAGAATTTTGGTGCTGACAGGAGCCACTACTTTGACAAATGGTCATCTTCACTGCATTGTAAGATGATAATGGAAATTATAACCAGTGAAATTTAATAATAAAACTCATGCTGCCGGATGCTGATTACTTGTTTCTAGCACAAAAACTTTATCGACCTCTTTAAAAAGCTTCCTGGTATGTTGTTAGCATGCCGTTAGAAACTTATGAAATCGTTCTAGTGAAGGGCTAAGTATACCTAGAAAGACCTACTTAGGAGAAACGTAAATATGTAATCAGTGCAGATAATCTGAACGAGCGGAGGAGAAACGCAAGAAGATTTTGCGATAGCAACATTCCTTTCAGACACGTAAGTACTTACTTACATGTCGTGCGGATGCGAAGGGAATAAAGTGAGAGTTCCATTCCATCAGCAAATAGGAAATAGGAAGTGAGAGTCAGCTTCCAATTTCCCACAGCCCAGCCGAAAACTAATCAAGTTAGCTGCGAAATTGCACAGGAATTGGATTTGGTGAAATCTTATCAACATCACAAGTTGTTGCATTTAATGCTTCTAGAAATGGTGTATTGAACCCTTCCATGTCATTTTCAACCTAATTGAGCAATTCAGTCACAAAGCTGTAAGCGTGTGTGTGTATATATATATAATATAGGAGAGTTAGAAGAGCCAGTTTCTAGTGATGCTGAGGATGATGTGGTTCCACTATATTGGGAAGAGTAGACACCACCATATAGGACATCGTCTGTAGAATTATGATAATGCAAACGAGCTTCTTCCTCCCATTTCCAGGTTTGCATGCCATGCCAACTTAACGAGTGAAATGATGGCAACTTAATTCCATACTCATTCGTGTGTGGACGTTAAATTGCATATTTGGTATACAATAAATCAATTCCAGATACAAATAGGAATCGTAAGCTGGCTGCAAAATAGTGAGCCAGCCTCACGCTAACATAATGCCAGTGTCATTTCCTGCAACCTGCAGATGAAACTTCTTGGCAGTAGAAGATGCTAAGTTGGTATAATATATCTTAATATCAAACATTACGCAGGTGAACTTCATTTCCACAGAGAAGTTTACGAATATTTTCTCATCTCTCAGCTGTTACGTGATGCACTACCCCTACCATTTGCTAAAAGTACGTCGCACTATTACACTTTAGTAATTAAGTGTGCTGGCTGAGCTAAAATATGCTTAATGACAGCTTTTAATTTCTGAAAAAATGTTTTTGTAACAATCCTCTGTTCAGTTTTTTGGCATGGTGATTGTTAAGACATGCATGACCTTTTACCAATGTCGTGTATAGCAATGGTATGTTATGTGTTTTGAGACTGTAAGGAGAATTCATAAGTAAAAATGCACGCTAAAGATTGGAGTTAGAATTCATATTTTAAAGCTTCTTGTGTAAAATGCAAAAGACGGAGGAAAGAAGTGAGCAAGAGAGGCACAAGATCTCCACAGTTTGTTCAGTGAAGTGAGGGGTAAACGAGGAGGTATTACTTGCTATTTGGTATTTTGTTCTCCCATGCCCTGCACTGCCTTTTCTTAAGTGGTGTTGTGTGGCATTGAGAAAAACCGGTTTGGATATTGTTTCTTCAGTTTCTCATCTCGTCAAAAAAGAAGTATAAGCTAGGGAATAAGTAAAGGAATGAAATTGGAGACCAAAAAGAAGATTTGAGTGGATCGTACTTGCATTGTTGCATTGTAGTTTTACATAGATGATTTTTTCTTGTCTATATACCTTTTGCAGTAGACATAAAACGCACATGGTGCATTATATTACGCTAGCATATTATTCGTTTTCGTATACCACCAGACTTGTTTTCCTCCATGACAAAATGGATAGTGCCAGCATGAAAGACATTAATGCAATGAGATTGCATACCTTTTTGCCTGTTGTGAGCCCCCATTTGTTAGCAATCGTTGACCGTGGTGGAGATAAGAAAAATTGACTCGAATGATAGATCACTGGAACTTGATTTTTGATCTCTTTCAATGACTTTGTGTTACATTCATCTGCATACTTTCTAAAAATCCTGCGCGTTACCTGAAATGACAAATAGATAAGTGGTGACTGGACTTCGACCTAAAAGATGAAAGGGCTCATTGGGTAGAATAGAGGGGTTCTGTAGTCTTTCATAATAACATTTATTTCAAAATATGAACTAGAAACCATGTCTTT
>JAANSM010002788.1:0-14197 GCA_036850725.1 Orchesella villosa | reverse complement strand
CCAGTCATTTACCTTACTTGTTTGTATATTGTTTTGTTTCTTATTGATTTCTTTAAAATGAAATAAAGTCAAGGGTCTGGTCTGTGTGTTACGGACCACCATTAAAAACTACTATCAGTTGTCAAATTGTTTACTTTGACTAATAATTTCCCTTTTTTACCAGCATTAGAGGAAGACTAACTATGACTTTCATTTTATGGTTTACATACCTAAATACGATAATATTAGTATAACTATAAATTATAATAATACGATTTTTCGTTTCCCAACTTTCCATTAAAAATAGAAAATTACTAATTTAGATTTAATTTGATTCAGGTTTACAACTGATATAAATTGGAAATAATCTGAACACTTCTTATGTCTAGAAACCCATCAGGCTATAAACCTGTCAAGTTTGTCATTTTTGAACTACAATCGAATGCGAACCTACTCATTTTATCTTCTGGATTCACAACTAAAACGCACACGGACAATTTACATTTCTTAAAAGGGAAATATGCCCTTAATTTACTAATCATTAATTATTTTGAAACCCTGCTCAGCTTCTGTTCTTCATCCTTAGATTTTCAACTCAATAATTCAATAGATGCCCACCAAACTAAGGTGGCGGACTATTTCCTTCAATTAGTTTCCGAAACACAATTATAGAATTAGTATGGTAAAGACTGAACTTAACTATAAAACATTACTCTACTTACTGTTTCGAAAAATAATCCAGCATCTGACCCGCTTTTAAACAAAACATAGAGCTCTTCATCACGAGCACAGTCCCGACTACTTTTCATCTTCTTCAACTTTCATCTCCTAATGGCTTCTTGGATGTGACACCACCGTTCCCCACTCACCAGGATGGACAAGCTAGAAAAATACAACATAATTATAAGTAGAAGAACTAATTAATAGTTATCAAATGAAATTTGACATTTTTTACATAGTTACGATGGTAAAAAATCATTTCCGCAGTCAACACGTCAACGAACTTTTCCACCCCTCGACTTTCCTCCTCCACTTTCCAGTTTCAATTACAAACATTTTGGTTTCAACGTTGAGTGTCTGAGTAATTTTGACGAGAGCTGTGAGACATATAAAAACACATTATAGTATTTCACCTCTACCTGAAAACGACAGTTAAAACTCTGAAGCCTATCGGCAAGTATCCACATTTTACAAAAATGAGCAACACGACAGATAATCTTATTCTTACATTGTACATAATTCGTCGCCTCCATCATGTATGCAATCACCAGGATTCCCGCATCAAGCTCGAGTCGAAGGTAACCAGGTCCCATGGTCATTGCTCAATCTAAGTAATAATAATATGTAAGTCACGGGGATTAATTATCACTATCATTTTTTCACGAATGATGCGAACTGATAAAAACTATTAATTTTTGCTCATTCAGAGTCTATCAATAATCACATTCGTTGCTTCAATGTGTCATTACTAGGGTCACATCTAAAGAAAGAACGTGTACAAGTTTAACCTAATTCGTTTTTCCTCTCCAAAGGTTCAAAAGTTGATTCAACAGTGTTTAGTATTTAATATTTAACGTGTGAAAATATTTTAATAGTTGCCAAAAAAAATTGTACAACAGACTCTTTCCAAGCCATCTTTCCTTTCATTAAATATATATTTGTTTGGAGATGGGCATTTTATTTCCCTTCATTCTTAGGCATCCCGTTTAGGATGCCAGAAGCGTCACTAAGAAAAAACCACTCAACAAATTGTTCAAAAGGAAAACTGTGGGGGCTATCTGGATTGAGTTACCACTCACACAAAAAATCATTCGAAAGAGGAACAGAAGAAGCGGAGATGTACAGTAATTTTTTCATTAATCGTAAGTTCCAAGTCTTGTTCATTTCATATAAACTACCTTACCAAAACAACAGCAGTTACGAGGCAGTGCGTAGAAACCACTTTTAGAAATGCCTCTTGGTATGTTTCTTCTAGCTGAAGAATATAGGATACTATCAAATTGCCGACCGAATAAACCTCACGTTTGACTAATCTGGGTAAGATTTTGAACATATAACACAGTCACGTAATTTCGATACAATTTGATAGGCGTAACGCAAACCACTATAATCTAATAGTGTAAAGACAATTTTAGGTTTTGACTGAAACACTATATGCTTTGGTAACGTTGAAAGCAGTTTAAGTAATTATTTACTTATATTATAACCTTATTATTATTATTACTATAAATTTTGCCTTCTTCAACTGGAGTAATGTAAAAGGTACAAATGCGCCTGATATCAACAAATAAATACATTGCAAGGAAGGAATCAGACGATTGGGCATCCTTCCTATATGTAGGTATTGCTACAGGATACTATAGGATATAGGATATATATTTAGGATGTAAATATAGAGAGAGGGTCGAGAGCAAGCAATTTTGAAAGTAAATGCTTCATTCACTCTACGTTATGAGCACAAAATATTCCTACTTTCTCATTGGGGTCTTTTGTTCCATGTTGTTAGTGGTTTATACCTATGTAGGAATGAAGAAAGAAAAGAAGGAAATCTTCCATGCATCCACTATCCGATATCCAATCCCAAGTCGGCTACAGATTTACCAGACGGATCTCGGATCGCTATAGCCCTATACTATGGACATCATTGTACAGTAGAGTAGCCAACAACTAACTACGGTATGCGTTAAATATCCTGGTTAGCTCAATAATATGCATTTTCTATAATGTCATTTGCTTGGGAGATTCCGCACTTTGCTAGACTAGACAGGAATATATGGGAGTATTGTATCCTACCACATGAATATAATTTCTGCGTAAGTTTTGGATACCCTAGTTCATTCCTTTCGACCGTTCCGTGCAGGGATGCCTTCCACTATTATTACTACCCAATACTAGTGCCGTGAGCGTCTTTTTTCTTTAGCATCTCAAAATCTCAAAGACTTCTGTGTTCTGTCTTGTTTCTTGTGCATGAAGATATGATATTTTGTGAATATATATATATTCTTCTACCCAAAATGAATAGTAGAGGTTTACTATTGACATTGGTAACTGGAGTTAATTTGTGATTTGATTGAAAATACCTAAAGCCATAACTCCAATCGCCCATACTACGGAGAAACCACATAATTAAGTCAGTTTTCCCGAGAACAAGTCTCTGAAATTAGATACTCAAGAAGAATATTTCTCATCTCTCATTTCAAAATTCGAAAAGTTTCATTTACAGAGATGAAAATTAGAGATTTCAAAGCATGAATACCGAGTTTCATGTTTTGAAGACATGGATTCCGAATTAGAAGCATCATCCAGGCAGCTAAACACTTCATATTTTTTGCAGCGTTCATCATTTTCAGTTCAAAATAGTGGTAATGACTCTGCAATCATGTTCGGATCTTGTGAAAGTCTTGAGAGAATTCCAGATTCAGATCTGAATGCTCATGGTCAAAGGAGAAAGCGTATTGACAGTAGTTCTGATTTCACGAGTTTTAGTTCATCAGTTGAGAGTGGAGCAATGTTCATTGGAGAGGATAAGAAACCCACTTTGAGTAGAAACAACTCGCTTGTAAAGTTCTTCTTAGGCCCACAATCCAATGGAATGAAAAGCAATGAAATTGTGGAATATGTGATTGGTTATTGTGAACAGAGAGCTACTAGTCCACTTTCTGATACGCCGGATTTAGAATATTCACCACCAAACGCTAATATAACTGCTGATGGTTCAATGGGACGTGAGTCACTACTAGATTTTGAAAAGGAAGTTAAAACGGTTTCTCAGTTGATTGGACTTAATGTCAGCAATGGAGATGGATATAACAAATTCAAGAAAAATCTACACCACAAGAGAAAAATTGAAACACGTTATAGAGGCAAATTACAACATCATGTAGAGTTTGAGAAAAAGCGGTTGGATGTGGATAAGCACTATTCACAACGAGGATCACCCCAAAAAAATCTAAAAGGCCAGGATTTGATGGGAACACTGGAGAGACCCAGCAAAAATATGTGTAACAGTCCACCGTCGAAACTGTTGCCCAGCAGCCTGAAGAGAAGAGTGAGTGATAAATATTTAACACGTGGACGAGGAGACAACCCAAGGCGTACACATCTTTTTGATATCCAAGAGGAAAATGAAAATGCAGAGAAACAGCTGGAAACAACTATTTACAAGAGCTCTCGTAACTATCAACAAGGTATTATAACGTTAATAAATATTCTTCTACCACTTCTACAACTTGATATCATTCTCTAAATGAATACTTTTGTTTCTATCATTTGCTATAGCCTCCTGTTCTGATTTGGAAGAAATAGGAACATTGGAAGATCCTTCAAAATCATCTAAGAAAAGCTTCAATCGGATTTGTCATGAAAATCAACCTGCGTCGGGGCTACCCGTTTCTAACAAAATGCCAATTTCAATTTCTATGGATCTATCCCAAATTTTAAAGCATTATAATCGTTTACCTGAGGGGGATTCAATAATTCCTGTGAGGCATCCTGAACTACAACAATCTTCAGCTGGACATCAAAGCTGTCCTCATCACTGTGGACAACAACCATCATTACATGGGATTCCTGGTCCGACTCCGATAGTAATTCACATTCATCTTCCGAGCTCCCAATCAGCATCCACTTCTATTCAGCAAGTAGCAACAGTAATACCACCGCGTAAAAAATAGGACAATGATTCGATAAATATTGATATTACTGCTAAACTATGTCCATAACAATTTCAATGATTATCGTGATAAGCTACCATTATAAAAATTGGCATTCAGCCTCAAAATAATAATTCGTAACAAAATTTATCATGAAACTAATGCGATAAAAAGTTTCATCATTTTTAATAAATATTTTTTTAATTCCTAACCAGTAACACTGATTTTGATTCTCGATTTTGTATTTTGCACTAATTTAATCCAAATTCATATACAACTCATTTCCTTTCCAGCTTTCTTTCCTTGAAGGAAATTCCCTATGATTGCATTAATAACAGAACCAGAACTATGTGAAACCCAAAAATTAGCAGGTAATGACAAACTATTTTCAATGAAATGAAAAAAGGATACCCATAAATGTTGCCTTTCCCTGACAATGCCTACTGGCAGTAGCCACTGAGTCTGAGCCCACGTTACGATCAGATTACAATCTCACCGTTGATATCAAGTAAAAAGGATGATGTTGATGATAATGATGGTGACACTGAAAGAAAGAAAAGCATGCACAAATGTACATTTAACCATATACCGTAGCCTGAGTGCCTTGAGGAGCTGCAAGCCAATGCGTTTCCCATGCGTATAATCCTTGCCCATATCCTTTCCTAATTATGGTATAAGCGTAAAAATTGTAGGTGATTCCTTTCAATTATGACGTTCCTATTTTACCGTTCATATTTTTACAACCTTTCAACACTATACTAAAAACGGAAATCTACTTATGTAATTAGCTTTGTCTATTGCCGTCCATTAAACATCCATATAATGACAGTAGCAGTAAAATGTGATTGTTCCAAATTTTATTATGATTTTTAATGACTCGTCGTGAGCATCATCACCTACATATTCAGCAAGTTAACCTTGTACCATGTTACCAATAGGTATTCGTCTTGAACAAGAATGAGACGAGACTAACATCTAAATATTATACAGCTAATGCCTAACTTGCTTGTATATGTGATTTCAGTGATTTTCATAACTCAAAAGAGGTAGAGTCATCTTTATACTCGTGTACAAAATGAATAAGGAGATTAACCACATCAAAGATTCTCAACATTATATTTCGTATCGCCCATAAAAACAGCACAGGATGTACTTATCAAAGTTTACATTTGATGAAAACATCTACATTTCAACACAACTCCAAATATATCCAACTCCAATTCCAATGTGGTGTTAGCTGGTGAGCTAGCTAAGAAACTACGCCCATCCGTTCCTATTCATAAGACAGTCAAGAAACCTTTTCAACTCAAATCGGGTTATATTATTGACTATTTATTTGCCACCCACCTCAGTCTCACTAAAAAAAACTTTAAAAGGTAGGTGATGGGACCGTGAATTTACATGAACACAATTTTATAAGACTTATATGGTAGCGCTCAGGTGTCAAAATTGTTCCTCCGAACTTGAATTATTCGTTACTTTACACAAAGTTTTTTTGGTAGAGTTTGAATCAAAATAATAAAAAAATGTCATATAATTTGTGGCTCCCCGAACTACTTACTGACGAAGAGCTGAACTTGAAAAGGAAGTATGAGCTTCTGAGAAAGAAGGTAGCAGCCTGGAGTTTAATTAATACGAAACAATTTTTGATACAACTCAACTGATATAGTGCGTTAAATTTGAAATTATTTTCCCAACTTTTCAGAAAAAGGAACATATCATGCATGCAGAGGCAGTCCGGAAATTGGCAGAACCGCTACCAGAGTCCCCAGTGAAACTACCACCTGGTCATGCAAAGGAGCATGCAAAAAAACTAGTGCTCGCAGGAAAGATATCCCTTTCACCAAAAGCAAAGGAAGAGAAAACTTCTTTCAAGCGACCAGAAAGGAAATTATCATCAGCAACTTTAGTTACTAGCCCAAAGAAGGATGATGACGTAAGTGCTGCTGAGGTGGGTCGTGCAGGAATTTGGAGTTTTACTTCAATGTTCAATGAAGCGGAAGGAGGTATTCGAGCAGCACAAACGAATTCTACTTCAATTATGAACAGCTTTGACTTTGAAGAAGCAAATTCATTAGCACGTGTTCCAAAGCGAGGACCCTCCATTTACGTCTATGCTAATGGAGCTACACTGACGGAGGAAACGCTTCGAAGCATTTTTGCGAGATTTGGGAAAATCGTCAAAATCAAAATAACTTCGCCAAGCGTGGCATTTGTGGTGTATGCAGTGGATGACTGTGCTGAGCGTGCTATCAATGAGGTATAACTCCATCAATATTATTCATTTAAATATCAATTACCAACTATCAATTTAAATTGAATTTAAATTGAGAAATGAATCTTTCCCGAAATTGATAGACCCACGGAGCAATTTATAATGGTGTTGAGTATCAAGTCAACTTTGCATGGCGTCAGCCGCTGCCCTTCATGAGATCAAGCATTCATAACACATCGAATACAACATGTTTCCCAACGCCATCGTCATCCGGAACTGGACCAAGTCAGTCGGGTTCAAGCTCAAGCTCTACAAATAGTTGGGATTATAAACGTCAGCCGATTGTATATGAAGGGGATGATGATATCTAATTCACTCAAACTTAAATGGTCAAACTAGCACTGAGTGTGTTGAATACTGTCAACAAATGGAATATTACAATAATTTGAGGCGTACTTCTTTATTCCTTGTTACCGTTCTATCTACTCATCCGGTGAAGATATTCCTAATAATATATTTTCTTTTCATTATTCATAGATTTCTCATGGTTCATTATAAAGTAAATATGTATTTGTTGCTAACATTCTATACATAAGCATTCAATTTCTTTGTTGGCTTTTGCCTTCGCCTACCACCTATGTATTTAGTGCAAAAACACTTCGGTGTGTGCATTTTGGTCTGAGATTTTCTGCCAATGCCTGTCCTAGGGAGTGGTTACTTTTCTAATATATGTTACACTACTATCAAACTCCACGCTAGACAGTGGGTCCTATATTGTGTGTAGGATATGACTACTCATATAACGTTATGTGGTTACATTCTGCTATAGATATATCATAGATTTATACCTGACATACTACATCCCTATTAAAATATGCTTCAGCCAATGCGAATTCATATCCAACCTGTATGTAGAGCGAAGAGCGAACTAAGAAAGTTTCTTTCTATCTATACGCTTGCTATACTGAGGTCTGGCTATAGGAAAATAAGCACATGTAAGTCCACAAGTCCAGTGAAGAGTATATTTTACAAAGTAGCATCTACCACGATGGAAACATTATACGTTGAATCAGGTTGGGAGTTGGGATATACGTACATATTTAGGTGCATGCTGTGTTCACCGTTTGCTCGTTTGCTAGCCATGCCGTCGCTCTACTCGTCTAAAAATGTTTTGAACTTTTTAGCATAAAATGTTAATTCATTTTTTATACTTTCGGCATGGATATTATTAGGATGTTGATCATTTCTAAAGAATTTTTTCATACCTACATATTTTGTTCATCCGCTTGCAAAACCGCGACGCAAAAGAGAAGACTCTCAACATGAGTAAAATATATTCTCATGTAAGTTTAACTGGATATATTCTCATATAAGGTTTAGTGAATATGACAAACACTCTGCTTCAAATGAAGTAAAAATATTAAACATGAGAAGGGAACGTATCTGACGGCTAATATTTTTTAAGCGAATAAGTTTGATGTAGATGACAGTACCATATTAGCCTCTAACCTAGATACATTATATACTTAATGTTTAAGTGCTTAAACACCGGATCATGAAACATGTTTTGCAGAAGCATGAGTTGTGAAGATGATTGCATATAGATTCCTACAGGGATGCTTCACTATGCCCCTATAATCGAATATGTACAATATATCCTATCGTATGTCTACTATCTACATATTTATAAGGTTTTGGATAGGTTTATGAGAATGTGTATATTTTTTATTCCCTAAAGAAAAGCAGAGATTGAAAAAGCTTACATTGTCAGAATACCCACCCAACGCCAAAAGGTGTACAAGAAAATGCTATTAGTACATTTTAGGCCTGGTCTCCGACTCAAATTTCTGGCGCCTTCGAGATCGAGTTTTCGTTATTAGTGGTTTGTATGCAACATCCTTCAATGTGGTTAGTTGCTTACACTGTTTCTTTGAGCTGGCATGAGACAATCGGAGCTATTATTACCTCCGTTTCTACGTTGATTCTTTGAAAAGAGGATTGAGTTATTCACGTTGAAAGACATTACAATAAAAACAACTAACTTTATGTGACACTCATACGCTAAATTGGAAGTGATTTGTGATTTTTGTCAGTCTATTTAATTGTTAGACATTCAATAACTTGTTAGTAATTTAGCGAACAGAAACATGGATCAATTCACAAATTTTCAACAGCAACTACTAAGCCCATACTATCAACCTCCATACCCACAATACCCCCCAAACTTTAACAACATGACTCCTTGGCTTTCTCCTGGAATGGGGTTCCCACAGAGTGGTAACAATCCTTGTGCTCAGCCACAGTTCACGAAAACACCACTGCTGCCCGATCCTTATCCCAAGCCTGCAACTAGTACAACTTGCTACCCTATCCCAGTTCCGGTTCAGCCAACTGTACCTCACTTTGTTTACCAAGAAATCTATCAAACGGTTATGGCAAAAAATCGGATATGTTTCGAAAAGAATAAACTTTTACAAGAAGAAAACGAGGACTTGAAGAAACAGCTTTCAAATCTTCAAGAAATGCCTAAAAAGAAACGTGTGAGGTTTGATTTAGAATGTAAAGAAGAAAATTCCGAAGCTATAATGTATAAGGAAGCGTTATCCACAAAAAGAATTAAATGTGAGACTCTCATTCGGGAGAAGAATGAAATGAGTGGTAAAATTTATGAGTTGGAGAAGGACATAAGCAATTTAAAATCGAAGCTGCAAGTTGGCAAGAATGCAAATAAGGAGCTTTCTTTCAAAGTTTATACTTTGCAGAAGACAATACATCAATTTAAGAACACTATGAAGGGTTATACATCCGCTCACAAAAACGAGCTGGAGAGTCAACAGCAAGTATTCAATAACAAGTTGGAGGATTGTAATGAAGCATTTCAAAATGAAATACAAAATTATGAAGACCTTGCGACCAAAATGCATCACCAAATGCAGGAAAATATGGATATGCAAGACGAGATGAACAAAATTAAGCAGGAAAACGCAAGCCTTATGTCCGAATTGAAAATGGAAAAAGAAAAGCGACAGTGTTCAACCCAATGCGCAAGTGAGCAGGAAAACCAAGAATTGTGGAGACTCGTACGTCAACTACAACAGTCAAATAATACTCAAATCCAGGCCACACTAAAACGAGAAAAAATGAATTGAGTTCATGCGGAATTCATTACTTTTGGTGAGAAGCTCGTATTATTTTACTATTTTAATGGGAATTTGTAGTGGCTACAACTGAAGGTTTTTTATTACATTTTAATTTTTATAGTGATTGGGCAAAATAAAACGGATGACCAATGCTGAACACATCATAGGTTGAACTACGAACCATCGAACCCTAGTAATCCTCTATGTGCTATGAGTATCTAATCGTAAGAATAGATAATATGTATTTTGTTTGTTATCTTCTATGCCTTTATTGTACAAAAACTGCATAGTTAGTTGTATTTGTCTTTTCTTAAAATAGCAACCTTAAGTTAGAGAATGTTTTCAACTTACAGCTACATAATTATTTAGTCCGTGAAATTTACGATTTCACTTTCATATAGTATACAATGTTGTGCACTAAATTTTGTTTGTGCATGATATCATTGTACTAATGTTTCAGTTGAGTTAGACGTTAGCTTCTCAATATTTTCTGTTAATGTATGATTCAAGAGGAGCTGAATTTGAGGAAGAAGTATGAGCTCCTAAAAAATAAGATATCAACTTGCAATTTAATATTTGCAAAATTTATATCCAGTTCATTCAAAGCGAATTGAAAATTAATTTAAGTTCTACCTTATTCCTTTTGGTACCGTCGTATGTACCCATCCGGTGTAGATATTCCTGATTATGAATTTTCTCTTGTAAGTATAATTCATAGGTTTCTCATGGTTTATTAAATAATATATACTTGTTTCCATATTCAAAACTAATTCAATTCATCCCACTTTTATGTTTTGCAATAACACGGCATAATATGTAACTTAAGTAACTCTCGAACATTCTTAAAAAACACATTGTCAGTGTGAAGTGTAAATTATGCAAAAACACAGGTAGACAGCACGACACTCACAAACCCTCACAATACTCCTGATCCATTTGTCCAAACTAATCACTGAATACACTTGACAGAACTCCGATTCCAATTGCGCATTGCTCATAATCATACTCAATACGACGAGCATGTAACAAACAAGAAGATAGATTTCCATAATATATATCTTCCCATTAGCTTCCCTAACACCATGTACCTAAGCGAAAGCGTTCAGCGTTCTTATAGCAATGTTTCTCATTTATAGAATGAGACACAGAACGACATAACCTAACCAACGACTACTACAATACTAGAAATAATAAAAAAATCAAAAGTACGTGCAACGCAAGGCTAACACGTGGTGAGCAAAGGATTTTAGTTAAAAAATGAAATGAAAAATGCTATCCTGAAATTTTTGCTTTATCTACTATCAATACCTTTAGTTTGTAGCCATCATTTTACAAACGCATTTTACATTCCAATTGCTGACGAAAAGTAAAAAGATTGATGTTGATGATACTGAAGAGAAAAGGAAAGTCATGCACATGATGTGCATATGCATTCAACGGTACATTGTTGCTATATATAACCAAAAGCGGCTAGCTGGAGAAATCGTCTTTTTCTTTGGGCTTGCATGATATTCTATTTACGAATGCGTGGATTTATCTCGAAATGAGGTTCCGTAAAGTATTTCTCTAAATGTAGGGTTTTGCATTGATTTTATAGCAGTAAGAATACGTATAATATTTTTTTTAGAACTTAATTATTCTATTGACGCATGGAATTTCTTGCTCAAATTCACAACATTTTATGGCAGACAGGCACGCTTTGCAGAGTAGTTGCCCAAAAATAAAAATACTTCCGTTTCCCTAAATGTAGAATGCTCTTCTGATTTTATCATGTGGATTAAATGATTCTCTGTGCCCCGAAATTCATCAGCGAAGTTATATATAACTATATCACATCTCTTGCTATATACGCTAGAGAAAGACCACACGCTTTGCAAAGCATGAAAGATCCCTTATAAGTTGGTAGTACTGTAGGTACTAGAAGATGTGGCGGTAACCAAAGCAAGATCGGCATGGCAATCATACCACAAGCCACGCCTGATCCACGGCAATAAGAAAGAGAGACGCAATGCAATGCAATCCAAGTAGCAAACCAAATCAATGCTGTATTGCTGCAATGATGTTTTATCATTGTAAATTGTGACGGTGAGTGTGAATGTTCACAAACTTGGCTCTACATTTTTGTTTTCTGTTACAACTTATAAATAATCTTAAATAAAATTGATACTTCGAAGTGAATCTTTCAACTTAAAATTTAGTTTCATTTGTTTAAATTCGAAAATATAAAACACGTGGAAAGAAAAAAATTCCGAGTTTTTGGTTAATTTTTAAAATTGAAATTACGGACCGACATTCAGATAGATCCAGAGTTACGAAAGGTAAGTGTGTAATTGATATATTATTATGTGTAATCTTTCAAAACACTCCATTCAATTTTTATGTATGAAAGCTTGGACAGAAATTAATTTAGTAAAGAAATTATTCATCTACGTATCACTGATGTAATTTTACAGGGAAGGAAAAGGACTACCAAGATGCCAGTACCTCCAGTTAGTCAAGAGACCCCAGAAGAATCCAACAGTGGGTTCAAACTGCAACCAGATAATCCAGTTGCCACATTAGAAAGTATGGAAGCGTGCCAGACGACGACTCCAAGCGACGCTCATCCACCACCGATAGTGATTGACGTTGAAATGGAAGATGAGGCTCCCACATCGAGTGCAAGTTTTGAGGAGGTAAAACAATTCTCATAATTTCTTTTCATGCATAACTCCTTAATAAACATGAATAATCAAGATTACGAAAGTTTGCAACCGACTCAATTTCTTAAATTATTTTTAGACGGCCAATGGTACTAGGGGCGATTCTCATAACGGGAATAAGTCATCAAGCTCTGAAAAACGCTCTGGTAAATATAGTGACATGACAAAGAAGTAAGTTGACATTTTCCTTTGTATTTTGTGTCCTGCAAATATTTAAAAGTTGATTTTAGTTAGAATCTTGCTTGATAAGTTATGTAAACATCTCAGTCGGTATTAGAACTTTTTTAACTAAAATTATTTACGTTTTGGCAGAGAATTAATCGCCGACCTTAAATTGAGCGACCAGATCATCGAGGCTATGACAAAGGATCAGCAGAGAATGAACAGAATGGAGTCTTTGCTGCACAAGGAGAACGAGCGGTTGACCAAAAAACTCTCCGATTCTCTCCAGAAAGCAGATGCCGAACGGACACGAGCAGAGGATATGTATAAAAAATATTCAGAGACAACACTTTTCAACAAAGTGGCAGAGGAAAGTTCAACTCAACGGTTTTTTAAAGAGAAGCATTATGAGGAAACAATTGAAAAAATAAAAACTGAAAGCGACAAGAGGGTTCGAGACCTTCAGAATGAATTGAGGGATAGCTCAATTGAGATTGGAATTTTGACAAGGGAATTGGAACAGGCGAAGCGTCCATTGGAAAAAGAAAAGGATTTTTGCTCCATTATTCGGACCATCTCGACAGCACTGGAAATGTTTGTGGAACTTGATGACGTGACGGAGCAGCTTGGTCTTCTTGGAGAGACTGTAACCCAGAGATACGAAGACGCTACAAAAGATTCAAGAAATGAATCTAAGGAATTTGATGTAGCCAAGAAGATTGCTAAGCTTGGCGATGAGGAATTGAGCGAACGAGCTCCATGAATTTCCTTGGAATGGAGAAGTTTTAAACGAAAATATGAGTCTGTTGAAACTACATTGCATTTTGAGTGTGAAATAATGTTCAATTTGTAATCCAATTGTGTCAGTGGCTTTCATTTGTGGTTTTAAAACAAGTAAACTCGAACACATCTTTTTGATTTTGTTTATGGAATATAAATGTGTCTGAGCCTATCAGTTTTTTTGGGAGGGAAGTTTTTTTACTGTCCTCAATTTAATGCATAATGCTTTTAGGTTTCACCTAATACCACTGAGTTTCTAGTTCAAAAATTTAATATTACTCCGCCTACTTTAAATACTAACTTATTCATGCAGCATTGAAGCATAAAATCACGCCCGAATATGTATGCAAAAATGTTTGCAAGTAACTTCTTTCTAAGTAGAATACGAGAATATAATAAAGTAGAAAAGGAGCTGAGTTGAAGAAGAAGCATGAGCTCCTGAAAAACAAGATATCAACTTGCAATTTAGTATTTGCAAAATTTATATTAAGCTCATTCAAAGCGAATTGAAAATTAATTTAAGTTCTACTTTATTCCTTTTGATACCGTCGTATGTACCCATCCGGT
>JAANSM010002787.1:0-14198 GCA_036850725.1 Orchesella villosa | reverse complement strand
AAAAAATGCTGAAAAGTTCGGAAAATGTTCGAAAAACACTAAAATGCTCGAAAAATGTACCAGAATCCCGGAATTTCGGAATTTAGTGGGTTTGAAATGCCTCCAACAATGTTGGCGCGTTGGAAAAGATTCAGGACCCCCGTTAAAACACCTAAAGATATATCCAGTTGCATTAACCTAATATTTCGACAATATCCAAGTATGACAGAATCTCGATTTGTACACTACAACGGTAATATAGACAATCGGGAATCAATACAGAAAATCCGTTTAGTCTGTTTGAGTAATGCTATAGCGTACATTGGAAAACTTGACCAAATGATATTTTCAGACACTACTTTGGTTAAATGGGGAAGGACAGGAAACGATGTCGAGCCCATTCTCATGCGTGCATTATTTCCTAACTCTACAATAGTTAATTTCATCATGACAATCGGTTTTGTCAGGTATCTTGCCAGATTTTCAGTTCGCAATTCAATTAATCCCACGGTTTTATCCAGTGACTATGATTCTATACACTTTATTACGTGTGTGCCAATTTCAAAGCCTTCATTTCTCTCACTCGTGGGCTACTACAGTGCCTTTAGCTTGAGTACATGGTTGATTATAGCATTTTCTTTAATCATTAGTATTTTAACTTGGAATTTCGTAACTACGAAAATTAACACAAGTCTCATTTTCTTACTTTACAATGTGTTAGTTGCGCAGTCGACGTCATTAATTAGAAATTGCAGATGGATAACTGGTGGGTGGATACTTGCAGGTTTGTTTCTGACTTATAACTATAACGGAAACACTATTTACCAACTAACTTCTCCATTACCTAGAAAAAAGCTGGAATCGTTTAACGAGGTTTACACAAATAATTTGAAGGTATATTCACTACCCCTTGATTACGCAAGACATGCAATAAATTCGATTCTACCAAGGGCTTCAGAATATCCTACTAATCCTCCTTGGTGGACTGCAAATGATCTAATAGTATCGGATATGTTTACACGGAAACACATTGACCAAACCGAAAGCGATGCAAAAGCCTATCTTAAAAGGCTTGCAATATCTCCAAACAACACAAACGAATCTTTAGCAATGATACCGTTCGAATATTACGCTCAAAGAATTTCAAAATGTGAATATGAGGTTTTCATTGATAGTCTAGCAAGAGTTATTCGTATGCGCTCTGAATTGAGTAAGACACTAGGTGTAAACTATGAAAATATTGCTACTAGTAAAACCCCTTTTGGTACAATGTACGAGTTTTGGGCAACTACCTTTTTGGATATTCCAGTAGAATATTTTGAGATACGATTCTTGTCTCTTATTCAATCTGGAATTGCAACATTGTGGAAAGATTGGAAGTTTAGGGTCGACTTTGGTAACGATTCAGCAAGGTTAACAAATATAATGAGTAAGGAAAATTCGTTCAAACCGCTTTCTATGCATGGCAATAACATTGTAGTTGTGTTTTACCTACATTTATTGCTTTTGATGGTTTGCTTTCTGCCTTTTATGTACGAATGTAAGAAATATGTGCAGTGTGTAAATCTATCTTCTCCCGTTGTTAAGTATCAGTTTCGGAAATAAGTGTTTGATTATTGAAATATGTTTGTTACATTTTGCTTCTTTACAAACAAAGAAAAGTATGATGTTAGTTTAATTAAATTTAATTGCACTAGGACACTTAATCGCAAAGTACATTAGAAAAATAAGTATCTCTCGAGCCTTTTATAAAAAAATAAAATAAAGCGTTGCAATTGAAGTAATATCTTAATTGAAAATCGTTACTTTTGACTTGCGTAATAATCCGATGAAATTTATGTTCCTTTGCAAAAAGAAATGGGATTTTATCATTGAGTATAAGAACATCAAGGCTTGTTTCCCAGGTTGAGTTCCGCGATATGGTTTTTGTGTTGTGAATATAAAATGTGGCTATATTCGCTTCACTCTATGAATTTGTAGCACTTTGTAGCATCTATAAGGAGTATTATTGTCCAAACAGTCAAACACAATGTTTATTATCAAAATCCTTTAAATTAGCGTATTGCGTCTTTGTGGTAATTTCATATGGTGTTCTTTACGTTTGTTGAGTTTTACTGCTCTACTTCGCAAACAAAAAAAACCAATGCAGAAATACGGAGAGACGCTCATCAACGTCACACTGAAATTCCACTACGTCTACATTACTCTACATATATTGGTATATATAATTGATCACAATGGAATAAAGTATAAGCTAGTTTTGGAGCTCCGTAAACGTAATCGATATAATTTAAAATGTATTATAATGTGTATTATATAAAACGTATGAGATACATTAAGTGAATAAAAAACATAGTTAGGATGGATTACGATCAGTAAAGTGTGTCAGCAACCACAAAAAATTTGTGGTAGTGAAAAACCTTGCAATTGCAACATTAATCGTCATTTTCAAGTTACAAAATGGAAATACTAGAAGTCTGGACTGTCTGGACGGATGTGAATGTAGCACCCAATAACAGTTGTCCTATGTAAGCGAAACTATAAGCAGTTGATAAAGTAAAAAGACTTCGATGTTCGGGCTCTTGGCTCTTTCAAAAATTATTATAAAGTAGCGGACAAGTGAAAAAACAATGATACCAAAAATGGAACTTCCCAGTCCATGCTTCTGTGTATCATCAATAACTGGAGCTATTATAATTGGAAGCCTTCTTGATATTGTAAGAATACCCTAGTTTCTTTATAACACTTGTATAATATTGTTTAAAGGCATGAATATTAATGTTTTATGATGATTTCCAATAAAGATTTATTGTTTTACGTTTCAAGCTTTATGGGATTACGGAAGCAATTTTTGTCCTGATGACCTATGGCGGACCAGTAGATGAAGTGTCGTGTAATTGCAAGCCATTTATCTTCTCATGCTGACACCAAATTGGTACCAAAGTTGAATGGAGGAATAATTTAATACTTATATTATATTTGCAGCACACCTATGGAACGCAATGATGAGCGGTGTTATCATGTTGCTCATAACGCATGTGTACTTTTCTTCGATGCTTTTACAAGGTGTAACGAAGGTAAAAAACTTCTTTAAAATATTAATTCATAAAATTAAGACGAAAGATACTTATGGCTATATATATAAATTTGTTAATTATGAACAAATTGAACTATATTGATTGAACTAAATTGAACAAATTTTATTTTGTTTAGGAACGAGTGCGGCTGATTAAAGTTCACCTAATGTTTAGGATCATACACTTTCTAGTGTCATTAACAATAATTTGTACAACTTTACACCTTCAACATTTTTCAATTTTGTCAATTATCATCGTACTTTTTCTTCGCTTGTATTTTATTTTTGTTGTCTACTGCTCACTAGTTAAAACACGAGAGTTTGATGCGATGTCTGAATGCGGTTGTGGTGATGACTCGTTTGATGAATTAATTAAATGAGATCAGTTTGTTTATTGATTTGATGCATACGTATTTAAAACAGTTACTTGTATTGCACTCGTTTCTCCGTTTCTGTACTTGTGTCAAAGTTGTACATATTATGTAAAAAAACGTATCAATAAAAATGAAACGCAATATTATCAAAAATCTGTTCTTGTTTCTTACTTAGTGAAAACATAAATAACAATGTTAATGCCGTTTCTAACAGGGTTTCTTGAATGCCAAAATTCTGGAGTTTTCCATTTTGGTGAATACATAATATAATTTTAAAAATATTACGACTACCAGTCTTTGTTTTCATCAAATTCATATATATATTTTTTTTCCAAACATTATTTATTATTTCCTTTATATACAACTTGAATTTTGGTTGTTGGTTGAATTTGACATGGAAATCACAGAACATCAAGTATGAAAGCTGCATAAAAGTGATTGCGGTTTAGGGTCATTATCATTAGTGTTATGTAGAAATGTTTTTTTTACCAAGAAGAGGAAATGTAAGGCATAAGAAATTGAACTATCACAGGCACAGTTGAGGTTTATGACGTCGAAAGAATTTTTCATATGAATTAAAACAAGTGTTTCCTTGTTTTAACATAGCATATCTACGTCTAAAGATTACCTTTACGTAAATTTGTGACGCGTATGCTTGGCCTATAAAGACATTACTTCATTATGCAGCTAAAATAAATGCGTAGGCATCTGACAAACTTGATAACATATAATAAGGGCACGATTTATATAGAATACAAGGCCAAGTTTTTATTTCTGTTTAAGTTATTTATAATTTAATATACAATTGTTTTAATCGTCAGCAATAATAATATACGTTATAAAGTTAAAAATATGTAATAATAATTACAAAGCTTCACCGACAACCAACCTCATACCTCTAAGCGCAGCACCATAAACAACTAAATCTTCTGGTCTTTTAACAACCCCAATGCTTCCATTTCGCCCATTAAAACGGTCCTCTATAATCCGTTGAACTTTAGGGATTCTACTACAGCCTCCAGATAGAATAACATCATCAATGCTATTAACTGTCCGCCCAGATGCTGTCAATTTGTCCGAGATTTGTTTATTGATCCACCCAACCTGTCCTTTAATCATGTCCTCAAACTTTTCCCGTGTGATAGTAATACGGAGGTCTTCGCCATTATAAAATTTGGGAACACTAACTACTGTTGAGTTCCTTACTGTTAACTCAATAACTGCTTTTTCGCATTTTTCAAACAGTCTGCGTTTCACAATTGCAGCGTTAGGCGAATTAAGAAATTTATATTCTTCATTTCTTTTACCACTAAAAAATTCATAAATGGAGTAATTTAACATGACATTATGCATCTTAAAACCTCCATCATACCAAGTCCATGGCTGAATTGCAGTAAAATTTCCTACAGAGTACTCCTCCAAAATACAATTTCCCCAATATCTCGCGCCCAACTGAAAGATAAAAAGTCTTCTGCCGGTGGTAGCGCCCCCACTAGATTTCAAATGTTGGAGCGCAATTCCCACAGCAAAATTTTCCCTTAAAAGGGAGACCTCTGTGAAACCCGCCAATTTACCGGCTTTCTCAACAATCTTTTGTTGGGCTAGACCTAAATCAGGCAGGACAGTGATGACGCATTTATGGACAGGGCCACCCAGAAATCTTGCAGAGTTTTCCCTAATTTTTTGAAATAACTTTGCGATAATATCTTGTATTTTGTACGAGTACGTGTTGTGTTCATTTGTAACTTGAATTTCTACCCCATTTCTTGGATTTGAAAAGGTCAAAAGAAATTCAGGATTTTGGACTCTCCCAGCTTTTGAAAATTCACGAAGGATCCCTTTCATGTCGTAGAACGATGTGCTAAAACTGTTGAAACTTGGTGAATCTATGAAATCCACTGCTTCTTGTCCAACGATCCAATTACCACGGTCGTTCATCACGTAGCTTGCTAAAGAAAAGGAAATATCTCCATCATTTTCGAAATTCGGAATCCTTCTCAATTTCCCATCAAGATAGACCGCTGCTCGAGTATATTTCGTTCCAAAATCAATTCCAATTGTGGCATTGGCTGAAAATTTCCTTTGAAATTGTTGGTCTAGATTTTCTTTTAAACCAGCCAAAAATGTTAATGAATTCGGTGCGAAGACGCGGTTATAGCTGGAAATTGCACTGGAGGCTGCGTTTTCATGCAAATCTAAAGACATCTCTGATGATAACAACTGCTTGGGTACTCTAGGCGATGTAAGATCGTCATCGTAAAATTTCTTGAGTTGCAAACTTGCCCGGTTAACTTTATTTTGGAAATTATTTCGATCCTTGCTACTATTGTAGGCTGAATGAAGTCTATTTTTCAAATCAGGTTTGAACTTTTCAAAGCTTTTGGTGCTAATAATTTTCTGAGTTTCATTTTCATGGAACTTTTCCAATTCCTCAGGACTTTCACCTTCATCCCGTTTTTCAATTAGGCGAAAGTAATGCAATTGCGACATGACTTCTGGCACAAGTTCTCTTTCTATCTTTTGTGTTTCATTTCTAAAATTCTGCAAGTTGCTCAATATCCCTTCAATTCTCCTTCTATCAGCTCTGGTTTGATTCCTAATTTTATCCTCAAACGTATCCATCATTGTTTCCAGTCGATAAATTAGAATTTCAAGCTTCTCAGCTTCCTCAGACGAATTACAGGTAAGATGTATCTCAACTTTTGTTGATATTGGTTGACTTCCTGCTGTGGGGGAACCAGTTCCATGCAAATTTGAATTGTGGCTTGACATAAATTTTTCATGAAGATAAACAAAAGTTCCGCTAGCAAGAATGATGCAGAAAAATATTGTAACAGCAATCACACAAATTCTCTTGGGATTTAAAGCGGATTTCCGAATGTTGACCGTTTTCACTGGTTTTTCTGCAAATGAAATCATCTTATTTTGCATTTTTTCCTCAAGTCGGGTTCTAAAGTTGGTTTTGATTGTTGTTGTGATCAAATTCTCTTCCAAGTTGTTTCTCAATAAAGTTTTGTCATAAAGAGCAAGCATCCTTTTGGTAATCCGGTAAAGATCTGGGGAAGGATCTCTTGTCTCGTTGCAAATAAATTGCTCCCTAATGACTCTCCGCATTTCTGATTGGAATGTGTCAAAACAGATTTTGAATGTGGTTTTGCAAGTGATCTTAGCCTTTTGCTTGGTGGCTAATGTTTCCAAATAAATTTGGTAGTAAACAATGGCCAATTTTTGTTGAAAAGTTGCTTCAGTAAACTTAGTAGTAGATTTAATCCCACCATTTCTGAACTTTTTCAAGGCTTTTGCCATTAATTGCTTGTGAATTTCTTCCAGTTGGATTTCAGACTCGATTTTTTGAGCTTCTCTATGTAAATCCTGTGTGTGCTGTGTTACCAGACTGGATATTAGGTGGTTCCATTCATTTCCATCTTCGAAATTGGGTTGAACATATGCAGCCATGTCTTCCACAATGATAAAACGAGAATTATATGTTAATTATACAATGTAAAATTTATATATTTAATTAAAAGTATAAATATTCACCTTCTGAATTTCCGCTTGGAAATTAGAGTAGGATGTTAGGAATGGAGATATTTTCTAGATTTGTTTCACCTTTTTGTTAAATATATCAGAAATCACGAACTATTTTAAATTATATTGTTCCCGTTTTCTGCTAAGTTGGGTGGTGTCTAAATCAGTAATAAAAATACTAAGGAATAAAACGAATGCAACTAATCTATATACTTTTCTAACTAGTAAAGTACTTTGGGGCTATTTACCAAGTAACTATGAATGAATATGAAAGTAAGTATCAAGTAAGCGGTTTTTATCATCCTGTGAGAACTTAGCGAGAAATGTGATGAGACTACAAGTAAGTTAATAGGATTTCCTCGTAAAGTAAAAAAAGGCTCTTAGCAGGGCCAAATTTATTTATTCCATTACTCCATTCAAATTTAAAAGAATTTTTTAAATTATACAACATTCGCATATAAGTAGAAGGTACATGCATTAATTAAAATATGTAAAACATGTTAAAATTACTGTAAAAAACTATTGATCCATGCAAAATTTGGTTGATTTTTTATAAAATACCTGCAATTTCAACATTTAAAAGTAGACTTTGATTGAATTGCAGTGTAGAGCTGTGTAAATGAGCCTATTTATGTAGGATAACAAAGGTACATGTAGCAGTACGGGAACCAGAACGAGAGTACACTCGAACGAAAATGCGCTTTAGTTAAAGTTAGGCGTACCGTTCAATAAATTAACATGATATGGTAACACGGGTAAAAGTCAAGCAAAGGAAGGAAATGTTGAAGGAAGTAGGAATATTGTCATTCTTTGTCAAGTTTAAGTATCGGTAAGTCGAGTCTTGAGATAAGGTTCCGATCACAAATACAAACATACAGTCGCATGCACACGTTCAGGAGAGCCTAATAACGGTGTTACGTAATTGTATTTAAACATGATTTAAGCGCAATAATTAGTATTACCCCCCCCCCCCCCGCAGAATTCTCATAAAAGAAAGAAAATCGATAAACGGATATAAACAGCCATTTTTGAGAGTGTACTTACGACTTCGACAAAACAATTCGTCGGAGATACACTGGAAACCGAAGAGCTAGAACCTTTCGGAATGCAAGGTTGATTGAATTGAAACCTTGATTTAATACAAGAGGTTGACAGTTCAGAGTTGTCATATGCAATATTGTGGTATTCACGTCTGAGTAGTGCAACTTGGATTTCAGTGAAATGAAGCGTATAAAATGTTTTCAAAGGGCGCATTGAAAAACAACTAAAGAAATATTGTCACATGAACCATATTATCTCACGGAAGCGCATATGTGTCATCTTGTTGCTATAATGTATGAATTTTGATGATGCAAAACGTAATTAAATGAAACACTTACGTCTAAATATTCCAATAAAATAGTTATTTATAAATATATGATGACGATACTGATGAAGCAACATAAAACCAAACGCTTAGTCATGTCATACTCACAGGTATAGATAGTTAGTTGTGCTTCCAAAATTCGTGGAATATAAGACATCATAAGTACCTGAATAAGACGGAAAAGGACTTTACTTTCGAAAGTTCCATTGAATAGAGTCAAGTCAAAAGCAATAAAAATTATAATTACTGTGATGTCGATTTATCAAAAATCGAGTACAAATAAAATATTTTAATTCCCAGTTTAGACAGACTACTAAACAATAAGGTTTTAATTGTAATCTATTTTTATAGTTTTACATATAACGAAACTCTTTAAGCATTTATCTATTGCATGTTGCATGTCATATCTACATTCAATAAATTACAACAGAACAATATACTAAATGATCAATAAGAACGATAAAAAAATATCTGTAAAAACATAAATTAACTTAATTCCCATTACTCCACCTGAACAGCTTCTCCAACATCTTGAGCTCGATTTACAGACCACATTCGCCACCCTATAACACCACCAATTACAATGGCAATAACAACCACAATGATAATCCCAACGATTACCGGAGTCGGAATGATAATCCCTTTAGATTCGTCGGGCTTTGGGAATGGATCAGGAGGAGGAGGAGGTGGTGGCTCGATAGGAGGTTCTGTAGGGGGTTCTGGTTCTGGTGGTGGTGGTGGTGGAGGTTGAGGTGGGTGCGTCGGAACAGGTCTTGTAGGTTGGGGCGGTGGTGTTTCTTCACGTTTAGCTCTAAGTCGTCCATGAGGGGACTTGGTGAACGGAGCTGTTTGACATCCAGTTTCTCCTCTAAAATCCACAATCCACAATGAGATTCAATGCAATTAATTTAAATGAAAAAAAGCTGGAAGTATCAAGAATGGTCAGGAGCCACTATGAAAAACAAGATTTTTACCGATTAATTTTCCCCTTCAAAGGATGACAAGGGACCTGGGGTGGAGGTGAACAGTGTTTTCTTACCCTCGTCAAATTGGAAGGCGCAGCTCCAACCTTCAGGTCTTCCGGGATGATGACTTGTCCATAGTTTTGGCAAAAGACGTAACAAAACAGTCCAATAGATTCCAACTCCTTGACACTGACAGGTAGATTGAGAATAACGTCCGTTTTATTGTTGTTCGTCCTCCAACCAGCTTCGACTCCTCCACATCGGGATCCAGGATGATAAGGGAGGGTGTAGTAGTTTGTATCATTGGAAGTGTGGACGAGGAGGTGGAGGACACCTCCTCCACCTCCAAGGTCTCTCTTCATGGCATGGAACCAAACAACCGGACATTCTCCATCGTAGTAAAATCCTTTGACCAAGATTTCCCTTTCGTTCTTCACAAAAACTTGACCTTGTACGCCGAGAGTTGGAAAACATTTTGAGAAATCACCAATAAATGTTTCTGGAGTGGGTGTCCCTTCGATTGTGAACAATATTGTAATGGTTATTAAAGTAATTTGGCACAAGCAGGAGTTGGAGAGACTCATTTGGGATAATGAATGAGAAATAAAAGTTGTTTTTCTTCGATTATTGGTAAAGTGGTGAATGGTCAATATATTTTTTTGCATTTGTTAAGGGAAGATTGATGATTGAGTAATCATGTCATATGGTGTATGGGCGATGTTTACTTCAGTTGTCAGTAAAAATACTCTACAGACAAGACAACGTTCAGAATTCAAACTTTCAGACGATAAGTTAGACCTTTGTTGATCGCGTCTGTAGCGGTTTTCCCCAAAGAAACGCGCCAAATACGAACTAGTACCACGCTTCAAAATCGGTTTTACAAAATGTCACATCCAACTTCATGAGATGTGCTTTTATTCATTTCACTTCCAACTTGTCAATTTTTGCTGCCCAAACGTCAACCTCTCGTACTTAATCAGATCAACAGTCAAAGTTTGGCTTCCAGTTTCTGTTTCCAGAGTGTCTCCAACAAGTTTGAAATTGTTGCGTTGTCGAAATCGTGAATGTGAATCCACTCTCAACTCTCGAAAATGACTCTTTATATCCGTTTATCGATATTGGCGCTCATCATCATCATATTTGGAACATCCACGTTATTCGTCCCGACTTACGGCGAGGATCCTGGAGTACTTATCGGCGATTTGTTCGAATGTGCTCACGCCCTGAAGGGTAAAGTTTTTGCTAAAAACGACCGAGAAATCGTCATCCAAGGATTTCACTACGATGGCACAGGTCCAGCCGCTTGGTTTCATGCCATAAGGAAAGGAATCAAAGGAGGAGTCCACACATCCGAACCCTCCTACTACTACACCCTTCCTTATCCAGATGGTAATTGTGCACCTCTTATTGGAGACCAGTTCAAAGCTGAAGGAACAGAGATAACCCTCTTTCTCCCGGTGAGCATCAAGGAGCTGGAGACGATTGGAATGTATTGCTATAAATTCTGCCACAACTTTGGACATGTCGAGATTCCCAAGGATTTGGAGGTTCCACCTGGACCAGAGAATTTGGTGGAGATAAAACTGTGTCCGGATCCTAATCCAAAGTACAGCTACGGCCCGTGTTTCTCCAAAGGTCGAGGTCCTGGACAAGAAAGCAAACAGTAAGTTGGTATTAATCTTCCCCAATTAATTTTTCAATTGGAAAAAATCTGGAATAAAAAAATTGAAACTTGCTTATCATGTTCATGGGTTTATTTCAGGGGCGGCCCCAACTGCTCTCCTGTCGGTGATGGTCCTCCACCCTCTCCTCCTGGATCTGGATCCTCTCCTTCTTCTGCTTGTGGAGCTCGGGCTTATGTTCCACCTAGAGAATCTGAATCTAAAATTATGTTCCCTGCTACTGTAATGCTCGTGATCGTGTTTTTTCTACAGACGGTCTTTAGCGACGGTTATCTTTGCCTGCCAGCCTATTGCTTAATTTAGTTATTTGCTTTGGTGACAAGGGTTTTGGCGTTTAACATTATTTGAGAAAAATTAAATAATTATGTTTTATCAAGACGAAGTTAAATTAATTGAATTTTAACATCAATTTGTTTTGGTTTGCATGTGTCACAATTAGTAATAAAATCTTTACAGCTTTGGTTTAAAATTGTGCAATTTATTTTAACTTTAAGTAACGCGAACGGTTTCAATCTTTTGCAAGTTTTTGGAAAGTAGAAAGCAATCCGAAAATGCATGCGTCGCAAAAATTCTTCTTGTTACCATTCATTTTTATAATACCCAAGTTAAGCTATCAAAATCTAGTTAACCTCGGCCGATTTTACGAATGTGATCACGGGCTAAAAGGAGAAGTTTTCATAAAGAATGAGAGAGAAATCATTGTCAAAGGTTTTCACTACGACGGGAAAGCTCCTTTAGCGTGGTTTCACTCAATGAAGAAATGCACCAAAGGAGGAGTCCACTCAGAGATACAAACGTTCCTCAACCTTCCAAATCCTGATGGGAATTGTGATGTTCTATTTGGAACACCATTTGTCAATCAAGAAATAACCCTTATTCTCCCTGTGAGCGTGAAGGGGATGAGAACCTTTGGAATGTTCTCTTACAACTGTTCCAACTTGGGTCACGTGAATATCTCCTCTGATTCACTTAAGGGTGTACCTCCAGCTCCACCCACGCTGAAAGGGGTAACTCTGTGTACTCTACCGAATTATCCTGCTTGTCCTATTGGAACTAAGAAGTGAGAAAGGATGCGCTTGACTTTACTTGATAATCATTTACGATTAGTGTTAAAACCGAGTATACTTTCCTATGGAGGATTAAGTTAATTAAAAATCATCAATTTTTGTGGTTTCAGTGGCCTAGACGGGTGTGCCGAAGTGAAAACCAAATCAATGAAGTTGACTAGTTCAGGAATCGGGATTGGCCAGGCCTTTGGAGATACAAGAATGGTGGCTCTCCTCCTGGTCGTGTTTTTATTGTTTTATCTATCCGATTCTACTTGAGCTTCGGAAGATTGAATTATACATATACGTGTTCACATTATCATATCTTCAAGGGCCTACTACTGACTATACAACAACTATATAATGAAGTTTTATATATTGTTCTTCAATTATTATTACTGTCTAAATAAATAAAAAGCCATCTTTATTTCCAACAAGTTTTAGTTACAACAATAATCGATTATTAATTAATTTTAACTAGCATGAATATATTAATAATAAGTCGGACCATCATCCACGTCCCCGTCATCGTCATAGTTTTCACCATTGTCGAAGTAGGACATTGAGTAGTCGGTTCCCACATCCATTTCCTCGTCAAAATCACATTCGTCCTAAAAATAGACGATGAAAATACAGCCGTTAAGAATCCTAATTTTAAATATACATTAACCACAACATAACAGGGAGTCATTAAAATAAAAATTATACGATAAAACCTCGTCATCTTCAATGTCTGCATTCTCCTTCTCATCTTCTTCTTCTTCTGAAACTGGTTCCTGCTTTATTCGGTAGAAGGGGACAGTGACAGTTGGGACACTTTGGACAGCGTCATCTGAAACTGGTTCCTGCTTTATTCGCATTAAGGAGACACTTTGGACAGCGTCGTTTCCAACTGGGAAGTCTTCAAGTTTTCTCTTTTGTTTTGGAACTGCTGTTACGCGTGGAGGTGGAGGAGGCAACTGCTTTTGCTTTGTCGCTAATTTTAACTCCTCAGGAAACTTGGAGTCGGGTGACATATGAATAAGATGTGGATCCAATGCCAGAGGGGATTTGTATTTGTCTGTGTACCGCTCCAGAAAGTCATTGCTGCATTTTCGCTTGAATTCGATGTCAAAATTACTCTTGAAATGCTGGCTCAACCTGCTGTAAACCTTAACCATGGTCGCCACCTCCGGGTTCAACATGGAAGGTTTATTGGCTGGTGGGTATAAAGGAGGGAGAACTGGGTTCAGACTTCGATTCAAAGATCCAGGACTTCCTCCACGTTTCGGGGCTAACGTCGCAGGGCGAGATTGTTGACGTTGTTTAAAGTTACGGGAAACCGAAGGGGTTTCGTTGGGGTTAGCAGTGGCCATCACTAAAATAATAATAATTATTCGGCTCTCTTTTCCTCATTCACGACAGCAACCAACTTCCGCTGGGCATTTGTTATAATGATTTGCTCTTCAGTAGATTCCTCTTGGAATTGTTCTGGGTCGTAAATCACTTTCAAAAGTAGGGAACAACTGGGACAGGTGGCGACGTCTTCACCTCCGATTAACTCCTCCTACAAATGACAAACATTCAATTATTCTCACTTTCAATCACCAGAAAACGGACAGTGACTGTCAACAGTTGACGTTGATCATTGACAATTTAATTTGTATGATTAAACAATTGAAACATGAGAAATTCCGTGTCCGTATGACTTACTTTAGTTATCTGAAACCGATCTCCGCAGGGGCATGGATAATAAAAAGTTTCCGTGTCCTCATCCCATTCGAAATCCTCAATTTCTACCTCGTCATAATAAGATGTCATTTGTAGCAGTTAACTTAACGTTGAACGTAAAATTAAAGTCAGTTGACATTCAGCAGTTGACAGTCACAGTTGACATCAGGTATCGCTTATCAATTTTCAAGATAATATCAGTTATAAATCGGTACAGTTAACAGTCAACAATAATTTTGAATTTTAACCCTGATTGTCAGTAATTAAATATCTTGTATTCTTAACTGAACATTTGTCGTTCATTTGACATTTGACAACGAATGACGAATATGAATTGATGAATTGATGAATCAATAAAAAGCCACATAAGTGGACTGAAAGACGTAGCTGAATAGATCATATTGGTCATATTGATCATATGAATGAATCATCTTGATCATATGACGGAATTATATTGATCATATGACTGAAT
>JAANSM010002786.1:0-14200 GCA_036850725.1 Orchesella villosa | reverse complement strand
GCAAATAAAATCGCATTTTGCCCCAAGTAAAGTGTTATCGGCTTTTGCCTCAAGTTCTCAAAATCGAGATAGAGCGTTCTGTTTCTCAAGGGACGATATGTAAAAGAATCGTACTCAGCAGAAATTGTACTCCGCCTGCTAGAAAGTAGATTTTACACACATGAACTGAGAAGCTTATGGGCAATGTAAATCGTTAAGCCATAACCCTTCATTAATATCGTACTAGTACGAGTAGCGGCTTTTGATAAAGACAATTTTTATTATAAAAAATAATTTTAAGCTTATTTGGTTATTCAGGAATTACTTTATATACGCACACTCCGTACGAAATTTTTAAATTAAAAACTCAGACATTGAATCTGATCAGCAGCCAGAACGTAGTATTCCTCACATCCAATGTGTTAATAAAAATAGATATTGCATCCTACTATGCTTCTAGGCCCTCAACCCACCCCCTCGTTATGTTAGTCTCGTTTTACATCGAAAATGGAAACACAATTGCTCTCATAAATCGTGGTAAAAGCCTTTAAAATGTAAAAGAAAATATATTATAAGTGGTAAGTTGTATTAGTTTTTTTTTTAGTTTTTGCTGGGTACGATATTAGTATGCCTTTATTTACTTATGATATCCTTCTTTCTAATTACCCAGAGGAATGATGCTTACTAATGAAAACAGTCTACAATTAATTTTAATATTAAATGCCAATGATAAGACATTCCAGTAAAAACATTATGGATTTCTCGTATTTTCAGTTTACCACTATTCCGCAAATGACGAGTTGAAAATAATTATGTTAAAGAGTAAACCTTAATTAAACAACCTTATGTAGCGTAAACAATGTTTGTGTAAGATTTTGGGATTAGTGACCTTGTACGTAATTTATGACAGATTAGTCAGAGCTGCGGGACCGAGTTGCTCTCGGAACAAGTGTTCAGGTATTTGGTACACTCCAAAACCTGATACAATCCACAGTACAGGTACTATGTACTTTCATCAGCAGCGTCCGGTCCACGACCGGACCGGACCAGACCACGACAACCTTTTCTAAAAGCAAATAGTTGTTCGAGCAATGAAACTCGAACAAAGACCTACATAATGTTAGGTTATAGCGAACTCTGATAAGTAGTTTGACATGCCATGAATGAAGAATAATGGACTTTACACCAGGACTTGATTATAAAAGAGCGTCACCAGTCATTTTAGAAAGGTTGTAAAACATTTTTTTCCAAGTTTTTCATACAACGTTTATAATTGCGCGCTTTACGGATTGACCGAGTGCTGCATACTGTACCGAATGAAATGACTGGTATTTGGTAGCGATATTCCTTACATTATAATTTGATTTCCGTTCTCGGTGCACGTAATCTGTAAAATAATATAAAAAGTGTAGTCCGAAAACCTTGATTACAGTCCAGGACCGGACCGTACTCAATTCAGTACTGCGAAAACTAACGCGGTCTCCCAGCTCTGAGATTAGGATAGATAAAATTTTCTAAGCAAATACAGAGTTGGAAACCAAGCTGTAAACAACGCAGTTTGAAACGTCTAATTACGTGATAGTCCAATCGTCAGGTTTGTAAAATTTTAGTCGGCCCTTCAGATTGACTTTAAGAACTTCAGAACTCCGTTTCACACCACTGGCTACTTGCTAAGAACTAAGCTCGCACATAATCCCGGTTCTGATTAGCGTAACAACATAGTTCAACGTTATTCTTGACCTTACACATTAATATATAGGCTAATTAAATTGATTTGGGTAGTGGTAAGACAACTTTTTCGTTAAGACAGCGTTTCCTTAATTTTTAAATTCTTCTCGTAACAGTGTAAACGAAATTCTATCGTATTAACTTTAAGTATTTATCGTCCGTTTAGGAAAATTCCTTTCTAAGCATTTATTTCAGCGAAACATTCCCCATCGAAATAGCTGTACATTTAATACAAATAACAAAATGCTTACGGAAAATATCAATTTCTTTTTAAAACTAACGCGGCTAGCCAGCATTGTTGGTGGTTCCACGATTAAATTGAACAAATCAGGCCAAGCCTTTCAACTATCGAGCAATGAAATGACAAAAGTAAAATTAAGGGGCTACTTAAACCTCTTCATCACTTGCCTATCCGCCCTCCAAATAATTTACGGAACGCTGATTTCAGACACAAACTCAAATCCAGTAACTATTCTGTGTAGCGCATTCGGATTCTTCGTACCGTTGATTGCCTTAGTTTATGTTAAAACCTCACGAAGTAATGCATCTGAGCTTGTTATGTGCATTAATGGATATCTAAAATTTCACAAAATGCATATGCAAGGTAAAACAAGATTTTGAACAAATGTGAATTATTTGGTAATCAAATTAATCTCATCTTTAAATCCGTATACAGGAAACAATTTCCACTTTCAAAATACAATGATCGAGAACCTGAATCTGGCATTTTCAAAGGTTGTAACTTGCAGCGCAGTAACTGCACCAATCGTATTCGTCTATGGTCTGCATTGGCGGAATCCTTGCCAGGGAACCATTACCGGTTTCTGGCTGCTCTTACAATGCTCAAGTAACGGGCATAAAATCGAGGAAGAAATGACGTTGTTTAAACTGCTGGTAAATTCACTGATTAAAGTAATGGTTTTCGTTGTAAACTATTGGAACTGGGCATTTGCTCTCAATGTTACTGTACACCTGCTTGTCACCACACAAATTCTTTGTACCATGAGCTTGAGGAAGTATCTCAATGTCTTTATGAATATTATGAGCAACACAACAAATAGTACTCGACAAGTTTCTGAGGCATGCGTCACATACCGAAGCATTCAGGTATTGGAGCTGTTGACTAACATCTTGTTGAACAGGACCGTGACTGGACTGGTATTTGCTGGTATTTTGACTCTAGCACTGGGACTAGCTGGTTTTGTACGACTGGAATGGGCATCTCGTAACTTTCTGTCTTTGGCATTTTGTTTCATGTTGTTTGTGAATGGAATGTCTGCACTGATTATCTTATTGGGAGGTATGGTTGGAGTTTACATGGAATCAAAACGGATATTTCAAGCGTTGAGAAGAAATTTGTCAGTTTGCACTACCGAGAAATACAAGCGAAAGCTTCTTTCCAGGTTTTACAAATCTTGCAGGTTTATTCGGATCAAACTCGGTTCAATCAACTTTGTTGATACTCTCACACCACTCAATTGTGTGAATTTTGCTGTAAACCTCGCGGTTCAAGTTCTTCTTATTACGAGCTAAGTAAACAAAAGACCTAACTTTGGTATCAATGGCTTACTGTGCTTCATCCGTCTACCCACAAATACTTGATATTGGTATTGGTAGTATATGTTGTTCCTATAAGTACATTTGTTGAAGGATATCTTATAAATACAATTCCGTAGGTTTGTTGTTAATTTGAACTTTTATTGTAATCTTAGTAATATTCGGGTTTTGAGTGTCTTTTTTGAAAAACGATCACCATAAATTACAGGAACCAATATTTATCCCTTTATGAATGAATTTGAGATGAATGAAGAAATAGGAGATGAATTTAGCGAGAATGCTCGAGACGATTACAGAGTTATAGTTAAATGCAATGTAGGAAATCGACTTTATATAATTAAAATGTAAGGCGTTGGGTAAACATCAATGCAATAATAAAAATAATAAAATTTAGTTTGAAGAATTTTATCATGTAAGACAAACCATATTGTGTGCCGCGGGGTACGTATAAGCCTACGTTGAAGGGCATACACGTTGAAACTAAAAAGTTTAAATATGAAAAAAATAACATATTTTGCAAAGTATGAGAATATTATTTAATTTCTAATTCATAATGGCTTGTGTTTTATTATTCCTCATAATTATTAATAGCGCCTTGTCTTTAACTGAAAAATAAATGTATTTAAATAAATTAACCAGTCTAAAACTCTGCTTGCATACTGCATACTGCTTTCTTGTCCTGAAGACTATCTTCAATCCTCATCAGTATTAGACAAGATTCGTTACTTTCCTTGTTAGCACAATTTTCTTCGGCCGATTTCCCCCTTCGGGATACACGCAATATATCTCAATCTTCCTCAACTTCGGCAAATTATCAAACTCTCCTTGTAACTGAGCAAGTCCATCCTTTGAAACTGAAAATGTTTGCACTCTCACTTCCTCAAGTTGATGACAATTCAATCGTATAGGATTCCAAAACCAGCCAATATTTAAGTTGGACAACTCCGTAGTTAAACTAGTCAATTTAGGCATTGCCTTAATCACAAGTTGGTCATCATCATTATCACGATCATCCTGAGATGAATTCCAAACACTTGTTTCATTCTCAAGCTTTACACCATGCAACTTCAAGTGAACTAAACTACTTGAAAAATTATTGAGTGTGCGAATAAAATCTTTCCCAAACACTGTGTCACTGAAAGGGTCATAGTTTCCCCCACCTTCTTCCCCTCCCCCCAATTCCAACTCCTCTAGCACCGGCCAGTCAACCTCCGATAAGGTGAGGAGGGTGCTGGAATGTGTGACAGAGTTAAGTCGAAAAATTCTCAGATTTTGAAGACTAGACTGAAGTAACTTCCCAACATTTTCCCTTTTAAATAAGGCTTCCCCACAAATAAGAATTTTTAGCTGGGGTCCGTAGTATTCCACGAGTAACTCGTTCAATGTGAACTTGCTTTTGCTCATGAAACCAGAAAATTCTTCTTTGAAGTCCTGCACATCAAGCAACTCCAACTGGTCAAGCTTAGGTAACCTCACAACCACTCTGATAAACTCCTCAGATTCCACCCAGTCTTCGGAACAGCCAACGATTTTTAAACATTTGAGGTTAGGCAGGAGAGGTAACAGGGCTCGGAAGTGGATGAGACTGTCTCCCAGGAGAGTTCCAGAGATGTGAAAAGTTACGTTACGAATTTGGTGACCAAAAGTTTCCAACATTAAAACACGGCAGGGATTAACAACTTTGGGATCTTCTTCCCCACTACATTCAGTTGTGATGTTAAGAGATCTGGACAAGAATGGATTGGTCATTCGCTTCTGAGATAATAATCGGCTTGAGGAGATAGGACCAAAATGACTAATAAATTTTTGAACTGATTCACCATCTTTGAATGTGTACTTTTGTATTACTTCTTTTGCTAAATGAGTTCGATTTGGAACATTTCTAGGTGGCTCGTTAAATTTTTGCTGACTATTTTTCTCATATTGCTTCTCATAAAAATTATAAGATTCCTCCTCCAGCATCTGGGTGATTGCCAAATTTGAGTCTCTGTTTATCATCCTCCAGCTAAGAATCATTTTAAGTGGAATGTTAAGACAGTCCACGAGAATTGGAAGGACCTACACGAAAAAATAATGAAAATGACACATGCATTATGGTTGAAGGTTACAAATTTTTAAAATAGTTGACCAGTTGATTTTAATAAAAGAGTAAATTTATAAAAGTAAAATACAAATACCTGCGGCAGCAATTCTTTTACGCATTCTGGACTGGAATCACGATCACGATAGACTTCTTCCTCCATTCAGGATACTGTGCAGTCAACAGTTTACGGTGGAGCTGATTAAAAAATAATAGTGATCATATTTTGTATTTGATCAAAACAATACAATTCAGAATATTGAATAACAGATTCAGTCAAACAAAACAAAGCCTGTATAATTGAAATTTGAGAGCGAGATGGCAGTTCAGGTCAGGTCTGGTCAAGATGTCAAAGAGTTTAAAGCGAGTATGTTTTACTTCGAAATTATGAAATGGAAAAATATGATTTAAATTTTTTGTGTGATATACTTGGGCCTTGGGCTAGGCGTGCATCAACACACCACAGCTGCTTCACAAAGAAAGAAACTGTGAGAAAATACATACTGTTGTATGTGAGCTCGATAATAAAGTAAAAGTAAAGGAAGAGGACCAGACCAGCCAAAACATTGTGGAAATCGGAACCCTCTCTATAGGCGTACACACGGTACCTCCGACACTTTTACAAAGGTATACATAAGCTACGCCCCGCAGAAAGCAATACATTGCCTCTCCGCACAAAAATTTAAACACCGCAAATTCACAATGAATGAAATGAACTTCTTGCATTACTTATCTAATACTTGAAAGCGAAAGTAAGCAAGCCTGAAAATTAATATGACTGCAAGTTTTGAACACAAGCAAAAGTGGTAACAAATTTTTGCACTTACTTGCTAATACTTGTTGCTTCCATTTGCTAAATTTTAAAATCTTGAAAGGACAGATAAAAAATGAACAAAACATGTAAAGTTACTTTTAATAAAATTTAACGGAAAACTGAAAAGTTGGAACATTCAAGCCACGATAAGAGATTTACTCACTGAGCAAACAAATTAGCTAACATTTGCTTGTAAATGATTAAACAAAAAGGTATTAGACCAAGATGTGCTTGACTAATTAAATAATTTTAAAATGAAAGGTCAAATTGAACGAAAAATGTACTAACTATAGATTCTACACGCAGCAATGGACTGTTTGGGGAGTAAGGTTTTGTAAAGACCCATTCGACGTTTGACAATGCAATTCGACGATGGTGGTACTGTTTAAGCGAAATGATGTTTGCTCATTATCGCCTAAATGAGTGTCAGTTTCAAGTGAAATGAAAAAAATATTATATTCTCGAATACATTTGATATATATTTGTTCTAGAATTTTGAATGTGCGACAACTCGAACAAAGTTATAGTGTCAATTTTCGATAGAATATTTAAAGCATCTTTCCCCATAAAGACAACAATGCTTTTAGCGACATAATAGTGTTTTTATTACGAATGCAGTGCAATAAAAAAAAGTTATCAAAAAGACAATTTTATAGTTGTGTTAATAAGTTGGGTTATTTTGTACCTAAATTCTTGGTTTGAGGGAACATTTTATTAATGGTATTTACTACCTTCAAAATACTCCACCGCCACTCTTAACCTCGTCAGTGCTATTACACTTCAAATTTATTTCATTTCATTTAAATGCTAAAAAATTGGATCGTGAAACTCCATTGATAGTTATTGATTTAATAGGCGCTACGGGCTGTAAGAAATAATACGTCATATTGACACCAAATTAACTTTAATTTACTAAATAATTTTACAATTGGGTTAGGTGGATTGGTTGAGCTGGACCACTGGATGAGCATGACATTGCGCTTTCAAATTAATCAAGCAAATACTTACATTCGTTAATCGATGTAATAGATGTGATACTTAAACGTGTGATGAAATATTATAAATATAAATTTCTTGTTACTAAATACTTCAAATTAGATAGATTTGAGTGTCTGTTTCAATAACTATGAAAATGCAAATTGAAATATTTTTCAAGTTCATCGTTACTCAATACACTCTACTCAATTATATAAAAAGCAATTTAATTGAAATTGAAGAATGGCCTAAAACCAAATGTACGGAGTTGTATCGAATCGCAATCATATATAAATCTAATATCTTTATAATCCACGAAATAGGAGACTGTCTGAGGAAACCGTGCGATTAAAAGCGCATATTTGACAGAAAAACGAAGACATTTCACCTCGTAACACAGGCTACGTCATCAAGAAACACTGGAGCCACTTAATTGAAAAATGTTTACCTATTTTTTCCATTTTCCCATTTTCTTAACTTTAACTGTACGCATTCAAGCCACAGTCGCGACCGAATTCACACTACCCCATTTGAACTGGCTGAATGATTTTGACAACTGTTTCAATGTCATTTATACATGGCACGGTATCTCTTTGTTTCCTTCGAACCAGGAAAAGGTTGTCCCTTTAGTGTACTACTCAGGAAGAGGGCCCTTGCTTTATGCTAACTTTCATCATTGGACTGGTTGTCAGACACTATCAATCTTACCCAAATTGGATGAGTCTCCCAATCAAAATCGTCGGTTACTAGGGGTTGCCCGCGCGAATTTCGGATTCGACAAAGCGTCTGAGTGCGGTAGATATGGTATATATGGAATCAATAATTGTTTAAAAAATAAGATTTTATCCTTTCAAAATTCGAGTTTACCCTTTCGACAGCTCCCATTTGCTATGCATCCAATAATATTGTTTTACATCGTTCCCCACACTGACAAATACGACAACGAATTAAAAACACTTGATTTTAGTGGCATGCATGACAATTCCTTTCTCCAAGTTCCATTTACAATTTCGTATCCCATTCAACAAAAACAAGCGAAAGTGTTAGTTGAGTTTGGCCAGAAATGTGTGGAAATTACCTACATTTGCAAATTTTGCTCTCGTCCCATCTCACCTTACTCTAATTTCAAATTCGAGAATACTAAGGAATTCTGCAACCAGAAGAATTTAAGAGAGCAAATGAATAACCTGTATTTTAAAGTTACTCAGAACGGTAAAAATTTTAGCTACGCAAAATCAGCATATTCAGGAAGCACTCTAGACCACTTGAACAATGATCGCTTAACTCGCATTCAAAAATCAAACTCTATGTTCAAATTGCTTAAAGTTGAGCCCTTGTTAAATGAAATAATTCTTTCCATTCTTTTGGAATCTACGGGAAGCACAATGCTAGCAATTCCTAGAAAGTTTGAAAGTACAAACTTATATCCTACTACTAGGAGCTTCCCCTTTCCAAAATGTCACATTCGAAATTTTACAATTGAGCTCGAAACCTTTCAACTTTATAACTTGTGACGGGGACGCAGATCCTACATTCGGCATTCTTGCATATTTGCAACCATTCAAGATGAAGGTTTGGTTTGGTCTTGTAATATCAGCGATGTTTTTTATGTTCATTATTAAAACAGTACCGAAACACTTGAGCAGCCAAAGCCAAAGCGAATCATCTAATTCTAGAACAATCCGCACCTGTTCAACGTTTCTAACCATTTTGGCTCTAACTTTAAACACAGCTATAGAATCAAGAGAGTTATGCAAGAATAAGGAACTGCGATTATTTTTTGCTGTGTGGCTACTCACTTCTGTCGTAATTAGCAATGCTTACAAAGGTATTAATTTCTCGGAGGCTGCAGCTCCCTATAAAAAGAAAAATTTGGAAGGCTTCAGCCAACTCTCAAATTTCGTATTACTCTCGGAAAATGTTAAAAAACGATGCCGTCCAAACGGTTTCCTTATACCTGGCACTCACCCATCATATTGCACTGGGTTCGGTTTAAACCTTTACACGATTTTGGTCAATAGCATTGGATTTGGAATCATACGTGAATTATCCCTCGAAGCAACTAATCGTAGTAGAAAAATGAACAATTTTGAATTCATAAAGCGCTGTAAATTTAAATCACAACAGATTCAAGAGTATGTGAGTCTAATGCTTCACATTGAGGTAGTGTCAACCCCTGTAAATATCTCAACATTAGATACACTTATTGGTAAATGTAACAGAACAGCGTTTGTGGGAAGTGATCAAGAGGTACGAAAAATTGTGAATATTTTTCGTAAAAATTGTAATTCTTTAGTATATTCCGGAAAGAAACCATTTCCCACTCGGTCATCGGTTTGGTATGTTACAGACAACGTAGGTAACTATATGAAAAATAAAATGAGATGGTTGGAACAATCTGGAATATACGGATTCTGGAAAGGTTGGACCGACGAGGGCCTAAAACCGCTAAACAGCTCTTGCCCTGGTGGGGATCTTCAAAAGATTTCACTTCAGTCGAATATCATTTTTGTTTTTATTGTATGGATCTGCGCAAACGTCCTGGCTTGTGCCAGTTGGGTAGCTGAGCTAATTTTTAAGAAAATTCCCATGATTCATTTTGTTTGAATGTTAAACCAAAACATTTATAATATGAGTTTAGTAATGCCTATAAATTAAACAAAAATGTTATATAAAATTTCTTTGGCACATGTCTGATTTGTTGGTGTTATTAGTACATTTGTATTCGATTACATACTTTCTTACTTTACATTTAGACCTTTACTGCTACAGTGACAATATGATAATATGTTGTGGCTGTAAATAACGATTGCAGGCAGAGAGGAAGCTTTATTTTGTTAATTTATATAGTTTTATTTGAGTAAAGACCGAATCGGGATGGACCATGCAATTGGTTGTTATATTTGTAAGATCCTTCCTACCTTTGCATGTCGTCAGAACCGCAGGTTAATTGGTTCAAATTTGACACACTATGATACCTACGGTAAATTATAGAGACACCCGAACAAAGCCAACAAGTTGTGATGTAACAAGTTTTTATTGGTTTTGACGCATCGTATAACAATTTGAAATCTTGTGTGCGGTATCAGCATGGGCGTTGTGCATGCGTCTAACATAGCAAGCAATACAGAGTGGTTACTTTTTAGTTGCTATTAAGTACATACTAAATTTGTTTTCAATGAAATGCAATGAAAAGCATTTTCCGTTTATATGTAAAGTTTTGGTCAGTTGTAGAGCATGTGCATATTTTGCGTGTTCTACAGCATTAAAATTCGGGGAATAGTGAATAAGAGAAGTAATGCTTAGAGCTGTTTGCTTTCGAAATCAGTCGTAAATAACAATCGAACGTATACAAAACTGTGCTTGTTACACTACATATAAACTACTTATGCTCCTAATGCGCAGGGGTATGGACGAGAATTGTAAAAGTAAACAATTCTCGTTTGTTAAGTGATTTGACTAAATGAACATGTACGCTTTTAGTCAAGGATGTTACAATATTTTCCTTACAAAACTTCGTTCAATAATTGCGGAAATTAAAAACAGCTTACTGTTAATTATAATCACGTTAACTAGCTTATACGGCTACTTGTTTACCAGTAAACCTAAATGACTTAGTTACAGTTGTAATAGAAATTAATGTCTTACACTTACTATAATGATATTAATTTCTATAAATCCAATTAGCTTTCGTAATGTTATAAACATTTCCTTGGTCTGTTTAAAACTTGTTTTTAACTTCTCCACTCGACGATGTATAAACCAAACAACCTAATAAGTTAAGTTACAACCAATTTCTCGCAATAAACATGTGTTACGCCGACCTCAATTAGAAATAAAGAACGATGTGGTGAAAGTAATTCTCTAATGGACGTCGATGTATGAGGCATCATAGTCATGGGACAATTAATTAATCAACGCTTCAATTCGCAATTTGTTTTACTCCATTAGACTAATTACGTCGTAATCCAGCCAGACTTCCGCTCACCACCCGTTCTTATTCGCCAGCAGGAGACACTTGATTCACAAAGAAAACTAAAACGAATGTCAATATTCCCTATTTAAAACTGTAAATTTATCTCATGAACTAATATATTTCGTCAACGGTTCTCTATCTAATTCGTGAATGCCAAAATGGCAGCAAACAAACTGCTTATGGCCAGTCTAATAAAATTCGTTATCACTGGAATCATCGTTCTTAGTTTCGGGAAGACCTGCCACAGCCATTTCCCCGAAGAGAAGATAATCAGCTCGAATACTTCAATTGAGTTCCGCAGCAATTCTAAAGTAGTTGTAGGATTAGTTGATTTTCTTGAGAAAATTGCAGGCTCATGTCACATCCATATTATTTCACAGGACGTTTATTATGATTTAGCATGGAATTCGAAAAACACTTTCACAATTAGAAACCTTCTTATTAAATCCGCATCCTCAGTTGATAGCAGCCATTATAACACCAATACTAGGTTTGCTTATAGGGACTCAGAAAATGTGTGGCAACCTTTAAACCCGGTACGAACACAAGTCCAGTGTCTGCTTACAATTCTGCTATTTTCATTAGAATCCTTGGAACTAAAGCAAAGTTTAAATGATGACGGAGCAGAACCTGTAGTCTATTTACCTTATTTAGTTGCTCTAAATGAGCTGGAGAAATATTTTCATTTAAGAATGAGGGAATTCAAATTGTTCTTTCAACCTGCGGTAAGGTTCCTCTTACATATTTCTGTAGCGTCTCAAATAGATGAATCTGCTTGGCAATTACTTAAATAGTTTTCGCCGCTATCATAACGTTAATAATGGTGTCATTCGATGTAAACCTATCAAACCTGCACTAGCAGTCGATCTTTTGTCGTCGGAATGTCTTCAAATGAAATATTACTGCTCCACTTGTTCCAAACCAGATACAGCTAAAGTTTCTTTAGAAGGATCTTTTGCAAGCATTTGGAGGCGCTCGGAATTTGGGAACCTTGCAACGAAGCTCCGCCCATTAAATCTTTGGACAATGAAACGTTCTGACTACTTCAGAAATCTGGATTTCGCTGACTATGGAAAATTAAAAAACGTTTTTCTCCCACCTAGAGATAACTCTTTTGTTTTTCGTTTCGCGATTATTCAGCTTCTTGTTTCCAGTTCTAATGCATCGCTACATTTTAAAATAAACAGCGAAATCAAAACATTGCCGAAAATCTTTGTTGAAAAACAATTGTCGAAAGATTACAGTCCTGGCTTTTACAGGAAATACCTTCGACAATACTGGTTAACCGTTTTTGTTTCAAGTACCCAGTACTCTTTTTTCACCTGTTATACCGAAGACCATCTCACCATCAGCTACTATTTTCAACCTTTCCAACAAACATTGTGGATAGCTCTGTTATCTTGTCTGGCGATACTCGCCGTGCTCACACACCTACTACTTATATTGAAAGGATTTAACAAACCCGATTTCAACGCGTACTTCTTCGCTTATTCATCATTTCTCGAGCACAGTTACCACATTCCTGACTACCTATTTGATTTCTTATCAACCAGAATCACACTCGGATTGTGGCTTCTCATTTCCGTAATTTTTACCAATGCTTACAAAGGAATTGCCATCACTGGCGTGACCGCTCCACCAGAAAAGTCCAGTCTCAACACATTCGCCGAATTGGTTGAAGATTACGATCAAGTCATGAACAAAGAAGTAGAACATCGATTCCGAATTTTTTCCCCGCTCAAATTTGGATATCTTGATGATTGGAAAGAAAATAATTTGGAAAAAGTTAATTTCACTGGTGCCATCGGTTCCGCTCCTACGACGTATGTAACTGATATTGCATTTGCAGCAGATCTTGCAAATGAAGTACCTCTCATTTTCAAAATGAATGGTGGCTTACGAAAATTGTATGGTGTGAACGCAACGACTCAACAAAAGTTAGCATTAAAGAAGTCTACCTTATATTCAAGGCTGCAGCAGGAAGGGAAATATCTTGTACCCAAGAAGGACGACGATCCCCGTTATTCGTTATCATATTCAATTGCTCTAGAGAGGGAAATTGTTCAGTGCCACAATCAAGTTGTTTATATCGACTATGAAGACAAGGTAGACCGGGAGATGGAGTTTCTCTCAAATTACTATCATTATAAAGATTTCTTTAAATCCAATGAAACAATATTGAAAGACTTTACAGTTTGGCAATTTGATAACGGACATGGTTCTAAACTACCGGTGATCTTTAAAATCCTTATCGAAAGCGGGATATTTCGACAAATTGAATTATTTTATCGAAGGCAAGAGTACCTCGGCATACGACTTGAGTACACCAGAAAACGTTCAACAGAGGAAATATTTGAGCCAGTAAAGAAGCTGGATTTAAAATCCAATGTTCAAACAGTGTTTTATCTGTATTTCATTGGAATTTTTGGAGTAATTGCAATTATTTGTTTTGAAATTTTGTACTGGTTGTTTAAATCGTTTGGGAAATGTAAATTTGATCATTCGATAAACGTCAGAAATATGGTTGCTGCCAATAGAAATACATTTACATCGTCTGTGTTTGGTAAATTTAAGCGTCTGAAAAGCGTACGACAAATAGTAGCTAACAACAATAGTGTAAAATTTATTATCGTTAAAACAAAAACAGTCTTTGGCAAATGAGATATGAGCCACTTAATTACTTAACACAAAAAACATTTTGCCTTTGAAGGACTATGACTCAGTCAATACAATAATTATAATTTTTCAATACTGTACTGTACTATAATCACACATAGACAGTATAATAAATAGACCTCCGAATCACGTATTTTTTCTGTGATTTTGAATTTCTTCATCTGAGGACCATATTTCTTTGACTACTCAAAGTTTTAAAAATCAAACCCAAGACGATGCATAGGGTTCCCTATGTTGACAATAGATAAAGTAATAATATCCGTTTAAAACTTGTCGTTTTGCACAACTGTGTCGAGATTGTACCACTGATCTTGGCAAAACTACTTTCAGTTTAGTATGGATACAACTTCTAACTGAGCAATTACTTTTACCACCCACACTAATTCCTAAAACCCCAAATGTGACTCTATCAACC
>JAANSM010002785.1:0-14202 GCA_036850725.1 Orchesella villosa | reverse complement strand
TACTCCCTCACACCCCACCACATCCTGAGGAAAACTTTTTTGCTGCACAAACACGCACTTTCTTTCCTTTCTCCATTTTAACATATATATGCATGAAGGATTTACTCTCGGAGTACCCACCACTAACAACAGAAGCATGGTTGGGAAAACGGCACCCAAATGTAATGCAAGTCAGATTGGGTTTTGTATCTTAGTCTACTTTCACTATCACTAAGTATATACCATTTCACCATTGCTCTGCTGAGTGCTGACGACGACGACGTGACACTCAGCTCAACTTACAATTTCCTTTTCTCTTTCTCGCTTAAGGCTGTCACTGCTTGTTCTTTCACTCCGGAATGATCTTAATGTATAGATTTTGGGAATTTAAGCTTCCTCTTCTAAAAGGAACTTTGTCTTCCTAAAAAGGAGAATAATAAATGCGAGAATTTTCTCATTCTCTCCCGGTATTTCGAGAGTAAGCTACACATATCTTAGGTTGGATGGAGGCAAGTAAATAATAATTATAATATACTACTTTTGGCTAATGGTGTGCGTTCCACAACATCTCTAATGCGTGGTGTGAGATATTTAGGATGGAGCACGAGCAAATGCTGCTCACTGTGATCCAATCGAGTAGATATTTTTTACCTGCATGAGTGAGGTGAGGGTTATCCCATTCCCCTCAAGTTAGACTATAACAGATAAAGTCTGTTGCTAATTAATTAATGTTTACTGGTTTCCCATTATACTTATGTAAGCATAAAAATTTGCTCTTGTTGAATGCAGCAGAAGGAAGCGGAAATGGTAATTTATAAACTGTGAGTCCGTATCGAAGTGGTGGCAATTGCAAGGCTTACTTTACCTTATACTTATATTGTATTCTACTACAACTACAGACCGAGACAGAAAGTCGACTCACCAGACACTTATGGTTATACTAAGTAGTAAGTATTTGTTCCTGGGCAGGTATTATTTTCTGCCTCAGCCAACGCCAATCAACCGCTGTGAGTGAGTTCGAGTTCCAAATTCCAATAAAATAATGTCATTTATCTTAATGGACTTCTCGCTAAGAATTTTTCTCGTTGGTTTCCCCTCATAGTAAACAAGACGTTGGACGTGTATGGTTGGATTATTATTATGGAAGAGCGATTTTTTTTATCAGCATGGAAGAGAAATTCATAAATAGTCAGTGAGCAAGAAAGTGTCAGGCAGTCGCAGGCACAAGCTTTTACCTTCATTACGTATCATTTTTGTGATAAAAGTGTGCCGCATATTAAACCTCAATCTGCATGATATATCACTTTAGACTTTAATAATGGGTAACGAAAAACATGGAAAATCCAAAAAGTAATCGTTGATGATCATGTGACACTGCACGATACATACTTTGCGTTTCTTATATGCTCAAAATAAGATGGTGTTCGCCGTTCGCAATTATCTTTCGTAGTAATGCGTACATAAAACCGTATGATTCATGCAGGCGCATTTCTTGTCGTTTTGAGTCCAGAATAATAAGTTGTGTTATACGAGAAGCCAAGTATCATATTTTCAGATTAAATACGCATTTTGAGTTTCTTCTTCGCTTCATACATTATAACATTTCTGCGCTGCTTCTCTTTTGAATTATGTTCAAAAACGAGAGTCACTTTTTCTCGGAAAATTACATAAAATACTACAATGTAAAAGCTCGCACTTTGTCGGTTATAGTACCTAAATTCTAGCTGACTTAATAAAGGTAGCAAATTACTGAAAGATGATGAAGACAGTGAAAAAGTGGATTGTTTATTTGGACGGAAATTGCATACCCATGCTTCATAAAACAATTTAATAATCTTATTGAGGTAGACATAGGCTATACGTTGCGGATGTGTATTTACAACTTGTGTTAAGCACATTTTGGTACGCATATGCACATCGTTTTTATGCAAATTTCCTACCATAGGCAGGAGCAACTCTTGTAGAGTATTAATGAAATACAAAACGCTGTACGAGCTATATGTAAACTGCATAATAAGCATAAACTCTAACGTACATAAACGTAGCACAGGTAAGCACTTGTTACCGTTGCCCCAAGGAGAATTTAGTAGTCTGAAATTAAAATGGGAGCATAGCAAATTGATTTCCCTAGAGCCTACCACTTTAAATTTGCACTTACTCTAAAAAAAGTCTGTGATGGCCATAATTGATAAGCGCTAACTAAAACCCCATTATATGATCTCAACTTGCAGAGACTAAGACTTTGATCAAACACATTTCCCAGCTCTGTCAATTTTTATCTTCAAACTTTGCGAAGAAACGCAATACTTTGAGAAACTAGGTCGACTGACTTGAATTTTTATTTCTTACTCTCCAACAAAGAGGTTGGGATTTAGCATTCAAATGCAATTCACATCTTTATTGAAAGCTCTATTTGAGCATACCTAAGCATGGCCAGCCTTTTACCTACTACTGATATTTCCTCATATACCAATAAGCACAAACATGTCATATAAGTATACAAGAGGACTTAGCGTTGAGAGGAGAAAGCAGCAGAAAAAACGGTGAAAGTGGCAGTGCTCAAGGAAAAAAGTGCAACAATAATAGTAACCTTCAATTTCATATTACTTCTTGAATGCTCAAACTAGTTCTTTGTCTGCTCGTCTTTCCTCCTAAAGCTATAATACTCCACCTCACCACTCTTCTTTCGTTCTACTCAAACTCACTTTGCTTGTTAGTGGCATAATACGGAACATCTATATAAGGCATATTATACTGTTCTATATTGCTATACTAAAAACTCTTCGTAAGCTTACTTGCCAGTATCATCTTTCCGTTGATAAGTACCCCTTAAGTTATTTGATCCAACAAAAAAATTTCGTACCACAACCACCCATGATGAAAACAGCGTAACATTATGCCCAATGCCCAGAGAATAAAACCTTTCCATGCTGGACTCAACTTTATGCATGAATCTATGTGTTCGTGTGTGTACACATACTCTAAAGTGTACTAAAAAGAGATGCAAGGAAGTTGCATAAGTTGGTAGGTATGCATAAGTAAGTGCAGACGAAATGTATTGCATATTTAACCAATCCAATGTACATATTCATGTGCTATACAGGATATCATTGTGACAGCGAGCAAAGAGCTCTCCTCTCGTCTCAAATGGATTTCTCCGATTTTTCCCACTCCCTCATATTTTTTCGCATTTACTTTTACCCGTCACTACTGCACATATTGGAAGCTGTAGAGCCAGCCAGTACTTTTCTACAGCATACTTTTGTGAGCCATTCACTTCTCCTGAGAAGTACATATATTGTAAAACAGTAGTACATGTCGTGCTTACTTATCCCATCCCATGCTTTTATATTCTACAATCTAAAACTGGGGTAAAAATGGAAGAGTAAGTCGACTTGCTCACAAGCTTGTTCCTTTTCCATGGCTTACTTAAGTTGGACTAGCTGTAGAAGAGCGTGTATCATCCCATGCTTTTATATTCTACAACCTAAAACTGGGGTAAAAATGGAAGAGTAAGTCGACTTGCTCACAAGCTTGTTCCTTTTCCATGGCTTACTTAAGTTGGACTAGCTGTAGAAGAGCGTGTATAGTTGCTTACTTGCAAACTTCAATTTCGTATTCGACTTGCTCAAGAGATTTTCCCTCGTTCGTTCGATAAAACCCTCTAATGCAAATGCCAATAATGGTGATGCTTTCTTGTCTCTCTTTAGTTGTTCCTTTCGTGTGTGTGCATTACGTTACGACTTCACACTTTTTTTTATTTAGACTGGATACACCTTCACTTTAACCCAATTCACTGGAGATAGTTTAGTCATGCATACATTATTTTCACGATATGAAGTCAGAACATGTCTCTAGCAATGGACTTCTTCTTTGTTCAATGAGAGAGAATGGAGGCAATGGTGAGAAATCTGTTTTATCCCGTGCAAAACGGCTGAATAGTAATGATTTCATTTGTTGTACTCTAGATTTATCTGCCATGTGAAAACCTTTTGCAAGGACATATCCAACCCAACATTCAACTTTAGCGGTTTCGATTTTTGGAGTTGGGTTGCATTTATTAGAGCAAAATAAAATTGTGCATGAGGGTGTAAGGAGCTTAAAGCTTTAAAAAAGTCAATCTGGAACACCCGTTCAATGCATTTTAGGCAATGAAGATGAATTTTATTGTAAATACCAGTTTGCTTTCCACATTAACATGATGGGATGGAAGATACAAATTTGATGTTGAGGAGAGGAGAGTCCGTATTTCTCCTTCTCGCATTTTAAGTGATACAAAGAACATTTTTTGTTTGCACACTTTCTTAATACCTTGCTTCCTTCCTACTTCATTTCTATATGAAATCAATATTCACTGTTTTGCTTTTTGGAAAACGATCCTTCAGAAGTTCTGCATAATATATAAAGAATTTCGTTCAAGATGCCGATTCATCTTTTAGTGTTTTTCATCGAATGGAGTTATTATAATTGACTCAAAGAACGAACTAATAGTCAATATAATATAGCAATTCAATCGAGCTGGAAACATTGACGTTCATTCTTTCCATGTACTTATATATAACTTTGACTAAAATCGAATAAAATCAGTTTCCTTGAAAATCAAGACATTACCATAATGTTGAAAGCAGCATAGATCTTATCGGGTTGAGGCGGGGGCCAAATGCACTCGTATGAATAAGTTATTTTGAGAATGATGGAAGATGAGAGCACTGACTTTTTAATGCAGTGGTGACATTACGAGAATGTGTCAGGTGTGCAGACAAAATCAGCCAACAGCAAACGTTTTCGAGAAAAACAACTCAAGTCACAGAAAAGCAAGTTTTTGATTAAAAGTTATTTTTTCCGTATCTTGACTCAACATTCATTCATTATCTAGAATGGAATATCAACGGGAGATAGAAAGGAATGTCACGTTCATACTGACGAGAAGAAATACAGTTTTTTTCACAAACAAGTAAATCACTGAATAGCTCAGAGCATCAGGAAAGACGAGTATGTATAGCTGTGTGAGGGAGGATGGAGGTCAAGCCGAGGAGAAAATGTTTAGACTAATGTCCACTCTATTTTTCCAGTGATACGAGAAACGGCAGTCCTGCAAGTTTCTTATTTACTCCTACACTCCTCTCTTCGTTCAGTTTCTCAAGGCTCTAGCTAACGATGGGAATAGACTGGAAACTGAAACATTTATGGTAATTGATCTTACTCACATTTTTCCTCGTCTTGCAAGTTTCCTATTTACTCCTACACTCCTCTCTTCGTTCAGTTTCTCAAGGCTCTAGCTAACGATGGGAATAGACTGGAAACTGAAACATTTATGGTAATTGATCTTACTCACATTTTTCCTCGTCAGAAGAGAAAGCAGCGTGGTATGCATACATACATATTATAAATATATGATGACCCTACTACATAAAGCAAGTTATTTTTCCTTGTTATTCATCTCCTCTTCATCTTAGTATTTCAAGGTTTCTTCCTCTCTCTCTCCTCCGTTTTCACTCCAAACTACCCAACCTCATCCGTTTATACAGAAGTATAAACACAATGAAAGAAAATGTTCCCATCTGCCACCATTCTTCACAAGGAAGAGACGTGAGAGCACCAATTTCTACTTTTGCTAACTCACCAAATACTCCCTCACATGGTATATATATATAGTCCAGTGTACTATATACCGTTCTTCAATTTCCTCATGAAATTTTTCCTCTTCCTTTTTCACTCTCTGACTTCCTTCAATTTTTCTTAGTCACACATGTTGAAAGCACACAAAGAACACAGATGAAGACGAAGAGAAGAGAAAAAATTATATTTTTTTCTTTCTCTCAAAGTAGCACCACCATATACCACTAGAAACATAAGCAAAGAATCGGAGACAAGTACAAAAATGGGAGTGAAAGTTAGTAAAAGAACACATCTACACACTCACGACGACGTCGACGATAGTTGATGCATACGCGTACATGCATGTATGCACACCAACCAAAAACACTCTTTTCTTTTCAACCAGCCAGTTCCACTCCTGCACTACATAATACTCCGGTTCTCTTTCACTGTCGTTCACACACAGCTGGTGCTGCTGACCGACTGAGGATAGCTTGGCTAAAAGATGGTGATATGGTGATGTGTGATGGTGGTGGTTGAGCTTTTTGCAAAAAGCTCTTTTTCTCTCCACTTTCCCTCCCGTTCTTTTCTCTCTATCTATCTCACTTTCAGTCACTTTCGCTATAGAACAGTTGACTGTTGACTCTCATCCGACAGTTTTGCTTGGATGCTAGAATTGTTGGATGTTGGATATTCACTGTTTTTGTGTGTCACTGAATATTTTTTTGCTTGTTTTATCTGTGGTTCATAGCTTGTGCAACGACCAAAATGTTAACGGCTGCTAGCTTGCACAGGAGTCGACAAGAGTTTTCTCCCCGTTTTTTATCAGCCTCTAATGCAATTCAATCTGGATTTTAGGAGAAAAAGAGGGAAACCCGAAAATGGAAAACTAATGCACATTTTATGAAAACAGGTAAAGTACTTTTATGTTGTTCTTGTGTATTATATATATCTATTGAGTATGTTTGATAACCATCATCATAAAGAGGAGGATGATGATGATGATGGCAAAGCTATGAAGCTTGCTTTTTGATCCCTCCAGCCAAAAGCATCCTCATGTCAGTTGGTTCGGCTTATTCCGTTTTCCTTTTCTTGGAGTTATGAGAGGACTGAGTCCTTTTTCTCTTTGACTTTCCTTCCTAGTTGAAATAAGTTTTGGAACAGGAATCCGGATCGAGTGATATTTCCTTGTGATTTGATACCGGAGATAATAACATAGGATGGAAAACAAATGTATGATTTTTTAAGAATGTGAAAACAACACTTGCTGTCTTTTTGGTTTTTTATGCGTTCTCTTCTGTGATATACAAGGTGGAGAGAGTGTTGTTAAATATTGCTGCAAGCATTGCAGATTTTTGTGACACGAGAAATAACGTAGTGGAAGTTGTCGGGGTACACGAAGAATATAGCTGGTTTAGCTTGCTGGAGACACCAACACTCCGAATCTGTGCACACCGAAACTCGGACTGAGCCAGATCGCTGAGAGATTGGAGGCTAAAGTACGGAAACAAGAGAAGACGACAGAGTGCCGAGTTGCGGGAAAGGCACAAGAGCTCGGAATGGAATGGAGAGAGCTGGTGGCTGGAGAGTAGCACATGAGAATTCTTTTCCATGTTGCATGTTGCTACATTTGTATATAATATGTATATAAACCATAGGAAAGCTAGAGCAACTCTGAGTTCGCATGGAGTCACAGTTTCTTCTTCTTCTTTGCAAAAGTACAACTACATTTTCTCGTCTTGTTCCTCTACTCATGTTGGGAATGGGTGGATGTGGACGTGCTTTGCAAATGCAAGAGAAAAGGATGAAACTCTAACAAGGTAAGCAAGCACACTTTCTTTGTAGAATTCCATACCAAGATTCTTTCCTTTTTGAAAATGAAAAAAAAAATGTTGCAAACGCTTTGAGTTTCTTTGCTTGCACATGTTACTAAAATATATTTTGGCATCTAATGCATATATATATGTTGCAAAGCTTTGCTTTGTCTTCATAAAACATGTANTATGTTGCAAAGCTTTGCTTTGTCTTCATAAAACATGTAACATCAGCAAACCATGCCCTCTTCATAGCTGCAAATATCTTTTTCTGGCTGGGTTTGCTCTAGTTCTTGTTTAAGTGCTCTCGTAGATGGTTGTCTCAACGTTTGTAAAAATTATTATATGAATATCTTGAAGACCATGCATTAAAAAATGAAACATTTTTGTTTCCCTACCATATACTTAGAAGCATTATAGCGTAGTAGAGAACTTCAAGTGCCATTGGACAGACTTTGTTTAATACATAATAAAAGGACACTCTTTTAATATAAGTTTGCAAGGACTGCTAGGTGAAAGCATTTAAGTGTAAAGATGAGAAAAGACTTACAACTTTTCCTTTCGCTTGCTTCATTTTTCCTTCTTCATTTGTGCATAACTCGAGAGGAAAAATCAGCGAAGCAGTCCAGACGCTTGTAAACTTTTCTTTAGTTGAAAAAAAAATTCGAAGAATAGATAGCGAGAAACAAATTTTGAGTTTTGAAATTGAGTTTTTGTTCGTAGCCTTCTTGTGAATACTTCTTCAGGTTTCATTTAGGATTTTTCACTGGGATCTTTGCGTTATGTAATAATATCTACTTTCCTACTCGTATCCTGGTAGCTTTATTGGAGACGCGTGAATTTTCACGGGTACGAGTTTTAAAATCATCATTTATCATTTAGAAAATGGTTAAGAGAAACTGAAACTAGTTAATTTCTTACAAAAAGGAGTTACCTACTTATTCCCTTTCTTATCTTTTCCCCGCCTCAACAAAACGGTAAAAACTTAGTCCATGTGTTTATGGGAAAAGAATAACAAAAGAGTTTTGCAAGTATTTTTATATCCAAGCTCAAACTAAAAATTTGTTAAATACCTTCAGAAAATTGTTCTTTTGTAGCAAAAAGAGTTTTCTTGGAAATTTGCTATATTAATCAGTACGAAGCACATACTTTCTACCCTTGGTTCGGTTCACAAGGTCCGTGCCATCTTGGATGTAAACTATGTTTTGTGCTTCCAAGTTATTTCAAACTTTTCTTCAGGATTGCTTTTTCAATAAAAGGGAGTTAATACCATGTATTTAGCTGTAAAATCACTAACATCGGCAACAACAACAATATTATATATAAATTTCTGAGTAGGCATCGATGCGGGGAGAGCAGATAATTTAGTGAAGTGGCTTGGCTTTATACAGTTACTTCCCGTTATCAGCCTAAGAAAAAAGCTTTGCTTTTACTGAAACTTCAATATTGAACAAGTACACCATCGTATCGTAGAGAAAGATGCATGCATCCATTCACAAAAGGACGAATTGGAAACTTGAAAGAAAACTGCAGTACTCTAACAAATGTTTCTATCTCAAAGTATGTCCATGAAATAATACTGAATGTTGGAACGTTGAAAGCAGAGGAGAGCAAAGAAAGTCAAAATAGGATATGTATATATATGATATGCTAATATGTGCATTACATCACAAGAAACAATGGGCTGGTTGGGTAGTTTTATGTTATCGTGTGCAAAACGAACATTGCGAAAGTTTCGTGTTCCGCCACATGTATATACGTATAATCTACAACGTGTTCTTTCTCTCCTTCTCCTCCCTCACTGGTTCACTGCAGCCACTTTAGTCCTTCATCTACTCTTTTGGCCCAGTGTACCACATCAGCAGGACTGATGTGATGTTGCAAAAAGGACTACACACGACATGGAATGGTTATGGGAGAAGGAAAAATGTTGCTCTCATGCACCATATTTGGTAGGCACGTAAACTAAGCAAGAGAAGCAAAAGCAAAGTCAGTGGAGCAGCTACAAAAGATAACGTTCATATAATATATCTTGTATGAATGTGGAGAAAATAACTATTATATAAGAATTTTTTGTTGTGAAACAACTGTGTATATACATAAAATGTTTGTGTACAAGAAGACTATATTTTATATATATATATATTGTCCGAGAGAAAAGCTATCATGCACATTTGCTAAAATTTTAGCACAATGCAATAAAATATAGTACGTGAATGAATCTGAGTTTTGTAGCCTGATACAGCATATTTTGAAGGAACCTTCACATTTCAGATGAAGAAGTGGATATGATATAGGACGAAGGAAACGAGACAATGCTATAGTTGTTTCAAATCTATGTGAAGTTTACACTCAGAGACGTTCCCTCCGACCTGCTTTCCCTTGTGCTTCCATTCTAGCATTAGTTCTTTGGGAGGGAAAAGTTGGTTTCTTTTGTAGAAAGATGAGAAGGATGATGGTGTAGTGAGAAAAGGGATTTTGCTACTGCCATTAGGTTTCTTTTGAAGTCCAAAAGATATAGTAGGGACTTTTCCTGCTCTACATTCGGTAACATCCTTTTTACACATTTGACTGTACGTAGGGATAGGATGTAGATGGAAAAAGTACACACGAGATGATAGCTGTTTTGGGGCACAAGCATCGCACAAGCAATGTGACATTCATAAGAAAAGCTGGATCAAGATGAATACATATCGTTAAGTTTAATCCATGTTACATGTACTCAGATCATTCACTGTGAAAGGTGTTTTTACAATCTAAGGTGTTCTATAGCCTTTATTAAGTCCAATTTTCTCTTATGTAAACATATTGTCATCCAGTCACCGTGTCCATGCATGTGCCATTCTAAGTTCTGTCCAGCGCTGGTAGTTGGATTTTAAATACATAGTAGCAAAATAAAAGTAGCGAGCAGCATCACACGTTCAACGTTAGTTCAATATCTGGAATGCTATGCTTTTCAAAACCTGATTTCAATTTTTCACACGAGAAGGTGTTGAGGAAGGGTATGTAAAAAGATGAACTTTTTCACAACTGAAAAACAATGAAATGGTGAATACAGTTTTATAAAAATTGACAGTAGCTACAAACCACATCACATTATGAATGTAGCCACTCTGCCAGTCGCAGGCTATCCTTGTCAACGACTAAGATTTGAACGTCTAAAAATCAGTCTATCCTTTCATATTGAATAATTGATCCGTTCATAATGTTTTTCGTCAGTCAGTATTCCAGACTTGAGGATAAATTATTTAGTAAAATTATATATATTTTCAATGGAGAAAAAGAATATAAAATTATCCTGAAATCGATATACTCCTACTACCATGTATGCGTTTGGCTTAACATTTGGAACATGTATGAATTTTTCTTCCGTAGGGAAATTTATTATTTTTTGAAGAAAAGATAATATATGTAAGATATTATAGAGCCAATTGGTAAAGGCTATCCATAATTAACTGTTTTTTACCATTTCATTGTGAGTCAGTTCTTATTTTGTTGAAATTTTCAGTTATGTGTGGTAACAAGAAAATTATCATTTTTCAATCGAAGACATTCAAAGTGGGCGAAGATGAAAAAAATCGCACTTTAACTTTTGATCTTTACTTTATTATTATTCCTAAATAATTGGATCTTTGGCTCTGAATAGTGTATGTTCTCAATTATTTATTATTATTTTCTTGTTTGCATGACATAATCAATCGAGATTGGAAATTCTTGCGTAAGAGGCAGTACAAAGTACATCATGATACAAAAAAGAGTAATTCGATAAAATTTGCAACAAAAATCCATTCAGGGAAGTTGTTTACTCTTTGAGAACCACGCTATTCTATGAAAATTACGACAAGTTCCAGAAAATAATATGATAGTCACAACGACAGCGATGAGTAATCCCACGATCGCCTACTCCCTTAGATTTTCGCATTGATTTCATTCATACATTTTGGTTTACTAAGGCTATGTGCTCGTTAAAGAATATGTTGACTGGTTCCCTACGAAGAAAATGTTTACGCTTTATTGTTCGATCAATATCACATAAAATCACGAACACGATATGAAGATGAGTTGTTACCAAACAATTCATTCATACCTTCTCTTCTTCCCACTTGCTTTTTCTTGCCATAACCATAACCTGACTAACAACCCAGGTGTTTTTGACAGTTTAAAAGATGCATCCTGAATGAATGAACAGCATATCAGCTTTCATGATTATGATAATTTGCAGCCATATTTCATTTCTCATTATTATTACAAGTCGTACACGTAACATTATTTCATTCGAACGAATCATCATCCTTTTCAGTCAATGAAGCTGAAGCCAAGTCAGGCCAACGGGCCGGGCCATGGTCATTTTGCGAAAAAACTGCACTATTGTAATATTCATTCTAACTTCAATTTCGCTAGAATGCTGAAACACATTGGCATAGCACACAGCATAGCATAGCAGCATCATTATCATCCTCCCTCCATCCCGTCACCGTATCCCTGTCCGTCATTCAAATTCGTTTGAATCTTGAAACATGATGTTAAAAAGCGTGGTCACCCATCACCAACACCTGCACACGTAAAATAACACCTCACTTATTCACCCTTTTCTCCCTAGAACCATATTGTATTCATTGTATAGGATAAATGGGAATGCATACAATGAAGCGTCTACTGTATACTCGTATATATAGTGATCAATTTTAATATTTTTATTCAAGATTGTAACAATAATCAGCACTGGTGCTGCTGGCAGCGTTGAGTTGAGTTGAGCGTTATTAGCGTAGTGCTAGTCCAGTCCATTCATTCTTTCCGCCATAACCATCCTTCTAATACATAAAAGTATATACAAAGCAAAAATATTTTATGCAGATTTAATTATAATATATTCTTCAAATAAAGGCCTTCGGGGATTCTATTTTCCATACTAGACATTCTGGCACGTCTTGCCTAGGCACATTGCAATAATATGTAGGTACATTACGTGTGCTAACAAAAAATTACCTTTTTTCATCTTCTTCATCACATTCATTTCATCTGAGTAATTCTAATGAAGTGGAGAGGAATCAAGAAAAATATCAAAAACTCAAAAGCAGGCATGCCAGAGGCCAGGCCATATAACCATACAAACGATGCCAAACCATCTTTGAATGATGATGTGATTTGATGGTTAATGATGCTATTGGATTTACACAAAGCAATACAAATATATATTTGGGCATATTCATCAGAAGCATTGCGATAACACCATATACATATTATCCTATATTGCATCTTATATCGGATTTTTGCTCCTGCTACATATAACTTCATCAACATTTTTATCCATTGTTGGTTGTTGATGAGAAGCAAATATCGATGAATATTTCTGCATCCACACACAAAACTAATTAAAGTTATACCGTAACTTGAAAAGAAAATTAAAATAAACAATTTTTAGGAAGTTAAATACTAAAAATTGGGTTTAAACAAAAACAAGCTGATACGATCAATTTACTGAACTTCTTTCTAGTTCCATGTCTGTCCAAAAATGAGCTACGTGTTTCACCTCAAATATTCACCCCGTACGTGCACGCATTCTTCAGCAGTGTGTTGAACGACAGAACGCGGCTCTCTCCCTAATAAATAATAGGTACACGTTACCTGTTTCTACTTAACTTCTACCTTTTATACACTAATGTTCCAAAAAGAGAGGAGAGAAAAAAGAGAAGAGAAAAATGTCATTCAAAATCCTCTCAACCAAACCAAGCCCTTATTTCCTCTCCCATGTAGTAAAGTATATATATCTCTTTCACATATACGTATTTATATGTGTTTAATAAGTACAAGCACGGCAAAAGAATAATGAACTATTCTGCATGTTATTGCTTGCAGAGAGGAGCACACAGGTGTAGCTGATTAATAATTCTTCACTATTAGCACTTGGCATTTTAAATACGAGAAGAAGAGTTTTAATTTAATGCTTGCGTGTATACACAAGTATACAACATCATTAGATGTACCGTATACAACGAAATTACCATATATTTCTATAATTATTTTCATTATCACAAAGCTATATATGAAGTACACATATATTCGCTACGTACATTTATGCATGCAATGACTTCTTGAAAGCAATTTTACATTTTTCGTCTTATTGTTTGAATAATATTGCAATATATTAAAAGCTTCTCCAAAAAATTTGTTCCGACGGGCTTTGCTCCTGCTTGCGTATTATAATTTTTAACCCTACTGCTGCGCAGCATATACAATTATGGCTCAAAAAGTGTATTGCAGTACCAACACATATATGCATTTTACACATGTCACGTAGCAGCTTGCAATATGGTTTTTTTGTAGTTGTGTATGCATTGTATGAATACATGTACTTTTATATCGGAGGAAAGGTGCAAAGCAATTGAAGCAACAAAAAAAGGATCAGAGGTATTGATGAATGAATGAAATAAATGAAATAATAAGCTTACACTTGAACATATTTGTAATATCATATTCATATCCACTTTATATTACCCATCTTAAGTATGTACATTTTCCTTTTTAGTTGCCGTTGCTGTTGCTTTAAACTCTGCAGCTAACAATAAAATGCGCCTTTATTGATGAGTTGACCAGTTACTTTATTTTTTTCCTCTTAAAGTATATTTTCTATGCAGGTGAGAAGTATAATACAATTTAATGAGAGACTGAATACATCTATACATATGTATATATATATATACATGTATGTATATCTTCTTTGGAAAAAAGAGGATGGATAATAGCGAAGCCTAAAAATGTTTGTTTGGCAGCTGAGTACATACAGAGACTAATCATGTAATATAAGATGTTG
>JAANSM010002784.1:0-14204 GCA_036850725.1 Orchesella villosa | reverse complement strand
ATGCTCATTTCGTAAGGATGCATACTATAAGGACAGTGAAAAAGCATGTTCCACAGTGAAATTTTGAAAGATACTAGTCCCAGCTATAGAGAATTTGTTCTTCTATTTATAGGTAGTAAAATATAGTCTCAAGTAATTATGAATTAGAATTGGACCCCTCCCGCCAAATTGGCGGGAAATCTTTGAAGGGATTAAACTTAAATTCATAATTACTTCAGAACTATATTTTACTACCTATAGATAGAGGAGCAAATTTTCTATAACTGGAACTATTACCTTTCAAAATTTCACTGTTCGCATAGTCTGCATCCTTAGGGATAACACGAACTAGACCTTGACGGTAAATGCAAGATTAAGTCACCTTAACATGTATTAAAACTACAATGATAGGACTGTTACGTATAAGTACTGCTAACGATTAAATACAATAACCTGCAATACGATTAATAACCTAAGACTCGATATTAATGCCAAATGTTAAACATGTTAAAAACATAAGATAAAGCAACAACATGTTTTAACTTAATATCATTCTTACCATATATCCTAAATGATATGAAGTACACAAGGTATTCCCAGTAATATATTCTATGAAATACTAATTATACAGGATATTCAATCTAGCAAAAGCATATCGACTATTCGTCGAATACTGAAGTCCTGCAAATTCAACGATGTGTCCCGCTCAATGAAGTTCATCTCTCCGATTTTGATTTTGAGGACAGGAAGCGATCTCATAACTTTTCTGACAAGTTTGTTCCTCATCATTTTGTTTTGATTGCGGGCCACACGCAACGCATCCTTAGAGCATGTATGGGGTCCAGAAGACAACCCAAAAATGATAAGTATACCCCAAATTGTATCCAAGACCAATATGACACAGACTAGCAGTTGCAATTTCGGAATCGAAATTGTATTTGATGTAAAGCAACGAATTGTAAGGTAGGTAATCACAATCTGTACAAATGTAATTGCTCCCATTGCATGAAGTACGACCTGTCCGTGTATAGAGTTGAATGACCTTGTTAGAATTTGAATTTCCCGGTAGAAAGTCACGATCGTCATAATACCACGTTCTTCTTTTTCTAATCTTTCCATTTCGTTTCCAAACGCCATGATTTCCGCCCTGATACACATTGCCCCAAATGTTATCTGCGTAGCTAGCACAGTAGCTGGGATACATAAGCTGTAAAATGTGAAATGATTTGCGAGTCCAAGAAGAATTCGGCCTCCTATTTTCCAGATTGTTCCCCAATCACTCCAAGCAAGGCTACATAGAGGTGATGGCGTAACAATGTAGAGCATATTGAAAGGCTGGCATGGCATAAGCATTGTTCCAATACTCCATAATACCGATGCAAGTGGAAGAATTTTGGTGACCCATTTACAGCTTATTATTAAATTGCGAAGATTTTGGTCTTCATGGAATACAACATCTTCTAAAATTAAAGAAAGTTAACTAAACAAGCGTAACTCGTAACTTTATTTTTACAATTACATATTTTAAGACTAATTATTGAAATTACCATGCCTCAGTTGAGATTCCACGACTACAAAATTATTGAAGAGCTTCACAATTTCTTCACATTGATTTACAGGAGTCCAATTTGAGTGAACTCCAAACATGAACCCCACAGACCAAAATACCTCCACAATTTTGGTAATAATGGTTTCGTTGGTTTGAGTGAAGAATGTACTAACCAACAGCAGCGCTGCAAGTGTAGCTTGGTAAATGGAGGTGAAGATCAAAGTTTTTTTCTTATTGTTACACCGCAGTTTTTCTGATTTGTCATCATATTCAATCGGGAATCCAGGTATTGTTGAAGCTAAGCTAAACGCTTTCTGATATGAATTGAGGATTTTTTCGGAGAGCATGATGGTATTCTGGAGAGGTTTTGTATTACTGGACACACTTGGTCTTTGAATTGCTGAAAACTATTTGTAGTTGAGGATGGTATCGCTAGAAGTTTGCAAGCTTTGTTACGTATCGTATTACGCCATGCTGGCACATACAAATTTAATATTAGGTTTGCCTCATATTGTTGATATATTAACGATGGTGTATAATTTCAATGGTTTTTCCATAAATGTTCAAAATAATTTCGAGTTTGAAATATTTGCTTATCAGCATTATTGGGGATGAAACGCCACACCTGAAAATGTTATAAATGCTAAAATCCGCCTACTGAATACGAAGGAATTTAAAGTATGTTCGATTTATTTTAATCAAATGCATAGTATTGTGATTGCTTGGAACCGTTTACATTGAAATACCGGTATAGGAGTAAATTTGCTAGTAATTATGGTGTATTGCTATTAGATGCCAACACTATTTAATAATACGTTTAACCGAACAAGTATATTCTTTGCCTAGTGACTATTAGCTTTAGTTTATTCGTCACAGCGCAGTAGTTAAAATAGGTCTGACATTAACATACATAAGGCTGCTTATATCATTCAACATCTCATCATATATTCATGTTCCTTGGTTGTTCATCTAGACAGAAATGGACACAGTATAAATCTACTAATCTACTTCACAGAGCTTAATTGAAGATATCAACGTTCGGCTTCAGGCTCATTACAATATTCCAAATAATGTCCTAACCATACATATACGACATGACAGCAATAAATATTTATACATCGGATATGAAATGGCATGGTTTACATACGTGATCGTACGGGCATGCCACTTCGTGTGTTTACGATATGGACAAAAATAAGGCCATTCGGACTTATTTGTTGCTGCAGATTGGGCATATTTTGCCGATTTGGTTGTACAGCATATGCTGGTTTATATTTTGACATTTGTTAAGGCACATTGTATGCCAAATCGATTTTAAGTCTTGATTTGCCCGAATTGAGATACATTACCAAACAACCATAAATTAGACCGGCAATAATATTTACATGCAGAAATTTTCTTCAAAGCTCGCTAATTAGTTATTGCATGGTTTGAAATCAAATTCTGAATTTATTGATTTATTTAATTTTTGTTAAGCATTTTGGACTGTATTTTGGACAATACTTTTGCGCTTTTTTTAAGAAAAAAATGCATGCTCTTTTGTTTTATTGCTGCTATCTTGCGTTTTTGCAGTTTTCGGGCTGGATTGCTTGTTTCAATACAGTTCAATACAATTGACTTCAGGTTCAAGCTTTCAAGGATGGCATTGGAGAATGACATGATACAGACCAGCAAATAACGAGTTGGTAACAAATCCAACTTGTAAGAATGAAGACAAAATTTAAAAATGTGTAGAGCACGAAATGGATTCATTTCCAGACAAAAACGTATTCAAAACAGCAAAAAAGCGAAAACAGTAATAGTAATAATGCATCAGATTTTGATAAGCAAAACAGCAATTCAGCAACTAAGAGCTGCTTTGCTGATTGCCAACACAGTACAATACACAACCATGGCTATGTCGCATTTCACTAAATTTCTTTTCTACATTTGCGTTTGGATAATTCAACCAAACTCAAACCAAAGAATTTATTTGCGCTCAAGTCAGCCACAGAGAATCTACCATTCGTAGATTATGTTAATTATGTTTACAAAGCTAAAACTAGGATAGGCATATGTATACACATAACATGGGAAACCTGTAAAACATAGAGAAAATGTTTTATCCATGTTTTTCCCTTCCCTGGTTAAAACTAGTGAACCCTAAAAGATTTTCCTATGCACATGTGTATGCTTTCCTTCTTTCTTTCAAAACAGCTATACTTACTTAGGTTTGTTCAACTTTAAACATAATTCCTTCATAACACGATTATTAGCGTGCGACACAATATCGATCAATCCTAAGAAAAGGGTATTTTTACAAGCATCTATGTCAGCATATATTTCATTAGAGCACACTTATTAAAAACTTAGGTTTGTCATTCTCCGAAACATAAAATTAGGATGCTCCAAAAATAATAAATTTTCAGCCACCGCTTTCAATCTAGCAAAAGCATATCCACGATTCGTCGAATACTGAAATCATGTAATTTCAACGACGTGTCCCTCTCAATGAAATTCACTGCCCCGATTTCTATTTTGAGGATTGGGAATGATTTCATCCATTTTCTCAAGTGTTTATCCGTCATAATTCCAAGCTGCTTGCGTCCCACACGCAAGGCATTCTGAGAGCATGTATGGGGTTCCGAGGACAATCCGAATATTATGATTTTACCCCACATTGCGTCAACGACAAGTATGACACAAACTACCAATTGCAATTTCGGTATGGATACTGCAGTCGATGTCAAGCCACAAACTGTAATGTAGGTAATCAGTATCTGTGTAAATGTGAGGGCTTCCATTGCATGAAATATAACCTGGCTGTGAATCGAATTGAATATCCCAGTCAAAATCTGAATTTGCCTATAGAACATCATTGTCACCATCGCATTCCGATTTCCTCTTTCCAATCGTTTCATTTCCTTCTCGAATACCATTATTTCAGCCCGTATACACATTACCCCAAACGTTATTTGAGCCATTTGCAGGGCACCTGGGACAGCAGCGGTGTAGAATGTGAAATTACTTGCGATCCCAAGAAGAATTCGGCCTCCAATCTGCCAAATTGTTGCCCAGTCACTCCAAGCAATGTTGCATAGAGATGAAAGCGTAACAATGTAGAATATATTGAATGGCTGGCATGGCACAAGCATGGTTGCAATTGCCCACAATACTGACAGAAGTGGTAAGAGTTTTATGACCCATTTGCAACTTAACATGGCATGGCGAACCTTTTGGTCTTCTTGAAAAACTGCACCTTCTAACATTTAATAAAAATAAATAACCATAAGACTCTGGCCAAGGAACAATTTTTATTACACCTGACTTTATAATTAAATTTAAATTACCTTTCCGCATTTGAGATTCTACCACCAGGAAATTGTTGAAGAGCGTTACAATTTGTTTAGACTGCTTAACGGTATTCCAGAGAGCGTGAACCACAAACATGAGCCCCACCGACCAAAATGCCTCCAATATTTTATTTACAATGTTTTCATCGCTTTGAGCAAACAATACACTCACCAGCAATAGTATTGCAACTAAGGCTAGATAGATAGGTGTGAAGAAATATATTTTTCCAATGTTCCTAAACCCCAGTTTTCCCGATTTCTCATCATATTTAATTGGGAATCCTGGTATAGTTGCAGCGAAGCTAAATGCATTATAATATGATTTGAGAACTTTTTCGGAGAGCATCATAATCTTATCCTAGAGAGAGGTTTTGTTTGACTAGACACAACTGGTCAGTAAGACGAAAAAATTATGTGTGATTCTGGATGGTTCTGCTGACCCAAGCTTACAGTCTTTCTTACATTAAGATTGTATTCCGAGGTTTCACAAACAGATGTAATATGTGAATATAATATTGGATTGATCCCCTGTTAATGATATTATATACGCGATGGAGCATAATTTTAATCATTTTGACTTAAATCTTGGCATGGTTTTTGGCTTTGAAAGTGGTGTCCATGAGCAGTACCGGTGATGGCGGCGATAATAGAAAATAATTTACAGGCTTCTAGAACGAACCCGTTGATTACGCACGAAGTTAAGGAAATTCCGAAGAATTTTTGCCAATCGCCGAGAATTACGTTAGATTACTTGGATCGTCAATTTGAAAATACGCAGATAATAGTGAACTTTATGACAGTCAAGTGGTTGCTTCTTAGTTACGTAAGTATTAATATTTAAACTTCTTGTGATAACGATGTGCTGTATGCTATAATTAGAACTGAACATTCATTTATCTTCAAACCCATTGCCTAAATACTGGTATATTCCCAGTCGGCAAATATCATTGGGATCTCTACGAAATCGCTTTTCGTGATCAAACTCTTTATCGAAGCTTATCGTTAACTATTGGAATGCGAATCGATGGCTTTTTGTCCGCTAGCGATTTTCTAACGATATCGCTTCGAGAATTGGAATATATATCGAACAGTACTCACAAAGAGTTCTTATGTAGGGATTTGCTACCTATTGCGCAATCGATTCGGTTTTGTGGTGGTAACTTAAATAAGTCGAACACATTTAAAATTAATAATACCAGGTGTGGTGGAAGAGAGGAAAATATACTAATGTTGTAATGTGGGGGACTGGGGTGATAGTGAGGAATATCTGGGCTTCACAATAATAATGTGGAACCGACTAACTTAACTATGATTAGGGGATAAGGACAAATGACAATGAAACGGGGATTGGAATTGCACGTGCAAGGAACTGGGCTCACGGATCTCATTGACTGGCTGACGACTGACTCGACTGAACTCAATGGAAAGCTGGAGATGACGAGGAGTTTACGATGGATGTACGTAAGCCAAAATGACGTGGGATTATGTTAAGTATGGCGGGTCATATGGGGGTAATTTGAGGGGATACATTACACAGGATAGGGACAATAATCAATAAATTTATTTCTATTTTGTCAAGGCATATATCATTACAACAAGAGTTAATTATTAGAATTAGTTATTAGTATTGTAACGTCTGTCGGCTATGGGTAGAAAACTTCCCAATCACCTCCCCATTACCAATTTGCTCATTTAACACATGTTTTACTTACTAGACACGTTTGTGACACTTGCCTGCAGGAACTTATGGTAAGATCAAGATCAAGTCAATGCATGTTTGGGAAAGTGAAACTGTGTATTGTGTAATATGTTAGGTTACGTAGTTACAATGCGTTTAATAATTAATTTTCGAAGCAAGTAAACTATAGTAACCCCTAGATACGTACATTTAAATGGTAGTGGACCTTTCCCATAGAAATTGTAACCGTGGTTTGGAGCTAAGAAACACTTTATGCGTTGTAGCACGTATCCTATTTCTCCCGCCTTTACATTGGCGTTTATGGAGAAAACGGTTGGTAAAACGGAGTTAAGGGCTATTCTACCAAACCAGTAAGGCATAAGGGCCACATACGTATTCATTTGTGAATTTACCTTGTACAGAAGACATGTAAAAAGTCTTGGCCACTTTGAGCTGTTCATGCAATTTAAGAAATACCATAGAGAAACAGGGGAGAAATGCTATCAGCGATTTAGCGGAAATCCTAGGAACTTGTTGAAGAAATTTCTACATACGTATTAATGCTTTTAATATGGCGCCTCGGTTAATTCTATAATCTTTTGCTATGGTAACCCATCCACAACAACTTGTTCTGGGCACGAGTTCAATTATACTCGAAATTTCAATATATACCTCAAAAATTACCAAGTAACTCACCCGGCGCTGGGTGAGTTAAATTTCTTACGTTAAACTCCTATAATATGTGTTTTCAACCTACGAAAGACTCTCCACTGTGGATGTTTTAAACCAATACTTGAAATTATATGCCAGGTTTCATGAAATCATAACATTAAAGTATTTGTGAGTGATGATATTGGAAGTTCGAGAGAAATTAAGTTTAAATTAAATTATAAGGTCCTGCTTTCCATAATAATCGGCTTTTGTTGTAATTGTTGTGCTTGACTGCCTGTTACATGTCATCGATGAATGGCACAAAACACGGCAGAATGATATTTAATCATTTCTTTACATACTTTATCCAACGAAAAATATATACCTGAAGAAATTTGAAATCAATTATAAAATTTCGTGGTTAAAGAGTTTGGACAGTTTTGAAGTTTGATTGTAATTAAAATATCATGTGTTGGAAAATCGAGGGTGAAAAACATATTTTATTTTACTATGAATGTCTCAGTCTCGTACATACGAGTAAAGTCATGAAAAAATGTATTTTAAACTAGTAAGTTTAACAGTGGCTACGCCTAGAAGATAGACTAAACTATACATAGAAACATACACATGTAGTAAGACTAAAGCGCACTATGGTCTGAATAAATAGATAACGTAAAGTGAACGCTTTAGCATTACGCTTCATGGGAATTTTTTAGGAAAATTTTACACGCGAAATTGATGATTGTCTGATACGACTTGAAATTTTGTATCGACTGGTCAAAAAATCAGTTTGTAATTGTCACCTGGTTTCCTAAAAATTGAGAACCAAGTTCAAAATATGGAAATAGAACTTGGTTACCTGGCGCTGGTGGCCACGATTTCGAACTTGCCATATCACATTCTGTTACCGTCATAGATAATATAACACTATGTATAACATATAAACGAAATCGTGCACGTATATATCTTTGATAATAAAGCTTTAAGTTTTTTAACTCAATAAATAACCAGCATCGTAAAACACACTTATACATAATACAGATTTGCATGATAGGCTATATTCAATTTGATATATTTACAAAATATTTGTTAGGTTTCTGATTAGGCAGTACGTTCTAGCCATGACTAGTAAGCCCTCGGGCTAATTAGCATGGGTTCGGGGGTTCATTTCCTCCTGGGGGCATTTCTTAACAAAAATTCTTCTAAAATTCGGCCTGCTAATCGTCCTTGCTCTGTGTTACTACGGGGCGTAATACTGTAATATGTTGTCACCAGGGATAGAGTCATAGAGTTCTTGAAGGCTAGTATGGACAATGTACGTTGTTTGCTCCTTTTCAATAAACCAAATTCTGAATAGATCTGCTTTCAATATTTATGATACGTAATCTCCCGTCGATGCCAACAATATTTTGACTTTTATATAGTGTATTCTCATGATATAAACATGTCTTGGCATTCATGTACTTGTCATTTGCGTTGTAGTATTTTGTCATACAATATGTTTGCTTTAAATTGAGTGATGGTGACCGTCAAAATATCAGTATGAAAAGCATTTACAATTAAACCATTTATAATTGGGGTCAATAATATGTTTTTGGTACGTCTCTAAAATTTTATAAACCCAAATTAAAAGTTTTTAATTATTATTTACACTAAACGTACTTAATAACAGCAAACATCCTACAAATTAAAGACTTTTTTATTACAAGCTAACGAATCGTCTGCAGTGCCTATATAGTTAAGCGTTTATTATATTATTTATAAAAAAGTCTAACTTCTTCTGCATTCGAACTTCCCCTAAGCCTTCAATTCAAAATCCTTTGTAAATTTTATTTATTTTGCCTGTCATTTATGTATCGTATCAATAAAGACAAGAAAGGCTAATGAGAATTTCATGTTTTGATTACAAATATTGTGTAACAGTTAAATGACGCTGCATAAAATTTGATGGTTACTGCTAATCTTCTCAGTCGATTCACTCAATAAAAATGTTTTTGAAGTAATTGCTTCACGTAAAAAATAACTATTTATTGACAAACGACAAACGAGTATGTCATATATTTGGAAATTGCATTAAAAATGATCCGATACGTCCATATCTCCTTAGATTTACTGTGAAGGTAAACAAATGAAAAGATATGGCCAAATATAATAGTTAACAAGAATGTTGTCAAACCTCGAAAGAGACGATGATGATAAATGAAGATCGTGTTCGTGCAGTAAGCAAATGGAATGAAAATACAGTCAAGTTTGTGAGCGTGAGAAGGATATTGTAGGATTGTAAGTGAAGCGAGCATCTTCTTTTTCATCATGAAGTGCATTTCAACCACGGCGTTAAAGCAAAACATGCTTCACAAAACGAATCTCCCATCAGTTGACCATTAGCTGCCTTCTTGAAAAGGTTGTGTTTGTGCTCACGTCTCACGTCTCACGCTCTCTCAAGTTTTTCTGAAGTGTGGTTTGAAGTTGAAAGAATGAAGAGGAAAAGGAACGAATTGATTTCACAAGGGTGATTACAAGATTTTAATTAGTAAATGGACGGATCCTTTATTTATTATGTAAATTTATTTCAAGAGGGTTAAAAACAATTTAAGCATTCAAAAAGAAATTCAATCAGTATAATAGTCTAGACTTTTGTTTCAAGAGTCAAAAAGAACCACACACACATTCACTCACTCATTAATAATCTGTGAGAAGTTTTGTTTGTAATGGTTTTGGTTTTGTGTTTGGTTTTCATTTTGGTATGAAAAGGTTTATCCTTTCATTTGTCTCTTACATTTTTTTTGAAAGGTTGACCTTGTCAGAAATTCGACAGATATTTTGACGTTGATAAAGTGGTTGTGACTAATAGTACAAGCATAAATTAAGTGGTTGTAACATGCGATGGAGGACGTGTTCTTGTCTTGTATGTGTCGAGATTGGTTTCAGTTTGAGTGATGAATGGTGACTAATGTTCATAGCTAAGTTGGCTAGTAAAAGAAAAATTTGGTGCGAAGTCGTAGAATTTGGTGCGAAGAAATATAGTTTTATTATTGTGTTGTTGTATAGTTGTATAAATGATTTGGATTTTGCGTAGAATTATTTAGTGCCACAAAAATATCAGGGATTTCCAAATTATTATAAATTTCGGCAGTTTTTTCTTAGAAAAATTGTGGGAGGAAATACATTTTATTGTGCTATTACAACGTCATTTATAAGTTTTCATGAAATACTAAATCATTTTTCTTCGAAGGAGTTCAATGTTCGTTTATAAAATACTACAATGTTTTCCTAAACGTGGTGAGGTAAAAGAAGAAGACCACACAGGAAAGACTGGATGACTTGCACGTTGCTGAAATAAAAGCTTGTTGCATCACAAGTAAGTTTGATATAGGAAGAAATAAATATTGACGTGTGCAACTCACGGTTTCCTCACCGCAAAGTGTGAAGACTGATAATTTATGTGAAGATAAATATACAAGATTTTACTACAAGCTACAAGTTATCAGCAGCCCATCAAACTGGATTTATCAATGCATGAGCTCGTCTCACAATTACAAGCGGTGAAGTTATATCCTCATATTTCATTTTGATTACATTCAATCTAAGTGAAAGAGCGATAAAATTACAATTTAAACTCCCAGTTGAATATTCATTCCCTCATTTCAAATCAATCTTAAGAAGTATCTGCATATCGAGACCAAATCATCCGGGATCAGAAAAGTAGTATAATTTTTAATTAGTTTAGGAGTTTAAAAGAGTGCAGATATAAAAACTGGGGTAATATTGTTAAAAATCATGTCAGCAATGTTGAAATTATTGTGGAAGCTGCCACTGTGGGGCAATCAAATACGAAGTTTTGGCACCTCGAGAACTCCATGTTGTTGATTGCAAGTACGTGCATATCCCTATAATTCTGCGCAAAAAAACAATTTAATTTAAAATTCATATGAATTTTTTAATGAGTGTAAAATATTGAAAATTTTTATACCCAATTAGCTGCTCTGTATGCACCAAAAAGCAAAATCGACACTTTATTGTGCCAGCTTCAAATTTTAAGTTGGTTACGGGTCACACGGAGCTCACCACATACACGTTTGGAACTCATCAAGCGAAGCATATGTTTTGTTCAAAGTGTGGCGTGCAAAGCTTCTACATTCCCAGATCTAATCCGGATGGAATGGGTAAACAATGCATCTGAATAATTCATAATACCTTTCCATTTTTACTAAAGGTTAACAATTTAAATTTAAATGGTAATTTGATTTTTATAGCAATCATGCCACATTGTTTAGATGGTCCACATCCTATTAAAATGGTTGTTGAAAAATTTGATGGACAAAATTGGGAAGATACTGTGAATAAAAGTGGGATTAGAGATAGGTCAAAACATTAATAAGTAAATTGTTGTTTCTTTCCATTAAAACTTAAAGAATATCATAGGTAGGGATTCTTAATTTTTGTGTTCATTTAGTAAAAATGTCTTTGATAATATTTAATTTATTTATTGTACGAATTGAATTTTGTAAAATATAAATTAAAAAAATAAACGCGATGCTGAGGGTGTGAAAGTGTAAATGTATTAAGGCTACGCATCTTCTCACCTTAAAATCAATTTGAAATGAAAATGAAATCTGCAATTTTTATCTCAATTTACTATCCAAAGTAAATTTTAATGAAACAAAATTTGAGAACATGCACGACTTTATATCCATGCAAGCAATCATTATATTTCTTGATTTTTCTAAACTTGGAATTCGCTTCAAGGTCGAATTCATGAACACATACCTAGTTTCTTATGCATTCCAAAATGGAGAGGAAAAATTACCGTCATTAATTTTGAGTCGTCTTGAGCAAATGTGTGAAGGACATAAAAAGTATAATTGTTATTTTGCTGTTTTTTTCTACATTATAAAAACTATATCACGAGGAACGACGAATCGTCTCGTCTTTTAACGTGCATAATGCCTTTTTCACATGCAAAAATAAGTAACTTCACATTCAATTCCAATTACTTTTACTGGGAATACCGTTGAAAACCGTAACAATCAAAATCAAACTTCAAACGAATCATAGTAGTGTGTAATTTTATAAATTGGAGCATTATATAATATATGAAAACTTAACCATTCACCATAACATTATCTCGATTATTTAAATAGCCCACTATTAAAACTTCCATCAGATAAACAATTCGTTTAGTTTGCACGCGAATATTAGAACTGAATTAGTGATAATTTATATTACATACAAAATTCGCATGTATTTATTGGGGTATTATGACGTCACAAGGTTTATCTGGTAGCCCATATATACATGGCTGCCAGCCACACGATTTCTTCATTACAAATTGCGTCAAAGAAAATTTTATATTAGAGATTAAATGCGTGAGCACGTGTGGTTAAAATGAATTCAGTCTCAAAATCTTGGCGTACAAATGGCCAATTTGCAAACATATATGAAGATATTCGGTAATAAATGAATCATATAATCTGTGCGTACCCATTACAAGACTAGGTAATTAGTTAATTACGAGACTTCAAGTTTCATTGCCTAAGGTTTTTATTATAATGATTTAAAGCTTACTGAAAAGCTTTAAAACACAAGCAGCTTCTTGGTGGCCCGTCTTGTCATCAAGTTAAGGCATATTTCATTCCTACAATTACTATCCTTTCATCAACCGCCTTTTCACCATAAATTAAGGAACTTTGCGTCACTACGCACACCACTCCCTTCATTTTTTCGTGATTCAGAAAACGAAGATGTGCGTTTAATGACTGACCATTTAAATTGCTCTTCATATCTCATTACAAATAAACTATTGAAAATGCTACGAGGTAGGATATTAAAGCAAGCGATGGGCATATTAATACTTTTATATTTTTCCCTAAAAACTCGTTTGTCGATAATAGCTTTTCATTCTAAAGTTTAAAATGAAAAAATGGTAGGATTTGATAGAAAATGTGAACAAACTACAAAAAAATTGTGAGGTATTTATTCATTTTTATTGCAGTCAATTTTCCGCAAGTAGTAAAAATTTTATGGTTGTAATAACTGCTTTCAAGCAGAAGCTAGAGTAACGTGAATATAGGTAAATCATAAGTGCATAAGTGTAATTTGTTTTTGATGAATTGAGAAGATGCTGCGTTGCATTTAAATGTGCTTGTTTTCATCCTCACTTTATTACTATTCTGCATGGCTAACGTTGGTGAATAAATAAAGTCTGTATGTGTTTTTGTGGTACAAGCCGACGATTAGAAACTGGAATGTAACTCTAGTCCTGCATGATTTGAGACACGGTCGTCACAATTTGTTTAGACTTTCAAAGTACATGAACAATTTAGTCATGTAATCCATGTCTGCCGTGTTGGAAAGAACTGCATTGATTTTAAATTCGTGCCGATATTTTAGATTTTTTATAGAAGAAGAAGCTAAGCATGTCGCTCAATTGTCATTGTCAATTCATAATATTAACATACGAATGACACAAAGAGACTACGTAATGTTGACAGTGCTTACAACATTTTTGTAAAGGCATAAACCAGAAATGAACGAATGTTTCTTGTAAAAAACTGTATTCTTGTCGAGTGTTCTCAACGTTGTCAAAATACCCCTGAGTTTGAGTAAAGAATGACTACTATTCAATGCTAGCCAAGTGTCTCAGTCTAACAAAAACTGGTTATGATTGATAAACAGGAATGCTGCATGCTTTGCTAGAATCCGTTGGTTAAGAGTACAAACTATATTGGTTTTATTTGTTTGTAAAGCAATAAACTTAAATTTTGTCTGCGGTAAAACAATGTTTACCTGATAAAACCTGGATGAAATATTTGAGTCTAGTTTTAGACAAAGGCCAGAAATAAGTTTTTTACCTACAATAATATGAAATATATACTGCAATTATAAGTAATATATAATTTCATTGTTTGAGAGCAACATTTGTTTATTAAATCCAATCGAAACGTCAAGCACGAAGAAAATTTGTTGTTGCTAATGAAAGAAATTAAAGACAATAGTTTTGTGAATATCGTAATTT
>JAANSM010002783.1:0-14206 GCA_036850725.1 Orchesella villosa | reverse complement strand
TTCGAAAAATCACTGAAAAATTTCAAAAAAATTTCGAAAAATCACTGAAGAAGTTCGAAAAATCGCTAAAATTTTCCAAACGGTTCGAAAATTTGCTAGCAAAACCCGGTTTTCCGATTTTATTGCCCCAAAAAACCCGGGCACGGCGTGCCCGGCGATCAAAAGAAAGTAGACCTCCGGTTTATAGTTTCATACATTTTAGAAGGGTTTAAAAGGGTTTGAATAATAACTAAATGATAGCTCTGTGTCATGCTGATAATATAACATAATTCATGTACTGCGTTTCGCTGTATAGAAACGACGTGAAGGTAAACTTACATATATACAACATAGCAGATTAGGTATATATTATGTATTCTTTATGCATGCATTCTCCTCAAGTGCTGAGTTGCATAGCGGCCGAAACAGCAGATACATGATTCAGTTCATACATAAACAACATAAAACACTATGTAAACGGGCGCACCCTAAGCTATGTATAAAAGGCGCGTGAGATAGGACAGCCAGGGGCACATTTCTCCTAAAAACCAATGTCAAATGTACACATCGTAGACTTTGGTTTAGTCTCAATCATTTGCTTAATTTGTTAACTAAGACGAATGTAAATTCTAATATTAGTTTTAATTAATTTGATAAATGTTGCGATATTTATTCTTAAATGTATTCGTAACCTAATTTCAATGGTTGTAATTTATATTATTGCAGTGTGGCAAGTCAAGTCTGAGGGAGAAGTTTCCGTTGCTGTACAAGGCAGCTGAAGAATTAGATGTCTAAAGTTTTCTTAGTGAAAATGATTTGGCTCTATTGGACAAGACGTTGACTGGTAATATGTCAGAAGAAGAATTCAAGCGTTGCAAGAAAGGATTAGAAACCTCAATTTTTATGAACGAAGTAGCCCACTCCAAGCGCACATTTGCCAAACTAGCGTCAAGTGGATTTTGTGTTACACAACGAGAAGAAATTGTATTCGCTGAAGGGACGGGGACAGTTAGACACGAAGAAACTACTGTGACTGGTAAAAAAGGGGAAACATTGATTAAATGCAAGTTTATTGTTAAACCACAAGAGGTTGTGCTAAAGAATCGTGTGCGAAAATCTACGGACGAAGGCCAGACTACTGTTGGAACAACCACCAAGACCACAGTATCTGTGGAAGTACAACAGCAACCAAAGTTGCCGAGCGAACCGGTAAAGCCAACAATCATCAAGAAGTCTGAAGATACAACGAGTATTCCGATGTCGAAAGTGGCTGATGTCGATGCTCTTGTTGAGCTGATTGAAGGAACGCACATCAAAACAAGTGATCCAAAGAAAGCTGCCAAAAAGGCCCGTCAAAAGGAGAAAAAGGAGTTGGAACGCCAGCGCCAAGCAGATGAACTGGCCAAAGAGGAAAGGAAGAAGAAACTAGAAGAGTTGAGGCAGCTGGAATTAGAACGCAAGCTTATCTTGGAGGAGCAGCGACGATTGGAAGTGAAAGATCAGAAGGAGAAAGCAGAACTCCTCCGAAAGCAGAAGCAGGCTGCTGAAATGAAGAAAGACGAGCAACGCCGGAAGCGGGAGGATGTTGACCGTCGAAAAGGTGAAGAGAAGAAACTCAAGAAGGATGCAAAGAAACAGCGACGTGAGCAGCGAAAGAGAGAATTGGAAAGTCCAGATGGTAACGAGCAAGAGGTGCAGACAAAAACTACTCAAGATTCTCACGAACCCAAAGCTAAGACTCAACCTCGGAAGTGTAAAGAAGATAAGGAAGCAAAGGAAGCAAAGAAAGCTGCGGAAATCGCGTCAGAAAAGGATTTTAGCCGAATCAAGCACGAAAAGGAGCAAAGAAAGCGAGAAGAAGAGGAAGCTCGGCGATTAGAGCAATTACAAGCACACGAGCGTGCTCAAGCTAACAAGAAAAACAAGAAGAAGAAGAAGAAACAAAAGCCCAACTCGGAAAGTAATAACCAATCCGCATCTGACGCTTCTGGTCAGGGTGGTACTGAAAGTAAAGTTGAAATCCCTGAGGCTGAGAGCCAAACGCCTCCACTAGCAGCACCCAAACTGGATTTGATTAATGCCAAAAATGCTGAAGCACAAGGAAAAGGAACCGAGTGCAACAATTTGGTAACAATCAAAAAGCACATGGATAGCACAATAACTATCAGCATGAAAGGGAAGGAAGGCGAAAAAGATCTGATTTACACCTTGGTACTGAAACTAAAGTTGAAATCGCTGAGGCTGAGAGCCAAACGCCTCCATTGGGAGCACCCATTCTGGATTTGATTAATGCCAACAATGCTGAAGCACAAGGAAAAGGAACCGAGTGTAACAATTTGGTAACAATCAAAAAGCACATGGATAGCACAGTAACTATCAGCATGAAAGGGAAGGAAGGCGAGAAAGATCTGATTTACACTCTGATGAACGGTCAAGGTAAAATATTCATTCATTTTATAAATATATTTTTTAGCTGCATGATGTCTTAGAATTAAATTAATTTGGCAGTACTTTCAACCTTTTCAGTTTATCCTACTAACAATGATGGCCGTATGCGATCTGAGGATGCGTTGCCCTTGCAACAAACAACTTTTGTGAAGCCGGAGACTGTGCGACCTAATCACGTCAGCACTCCGCCAGCTACCATCAGTAGTGGGTGCTATCCATATGCTACTCCAATGGGAAATGTGAAACCAATGGGATATTCAGGTGGGTTGTAGCATTCAACATGTTGTTTTCACTATAACAAGTTTTACTTAACTATTAATTTGATGTGAACTATCTATGATTTAATTACATGTTGACTAATCTTTGATGCATAATTCATAATTTGCATGAAATTGCAGGTCACTCTGCAGGACACTCTGTTGGTCACACTTATCCAGCTCCTATGGTGCAAGATAACTTAGGAATGGGGGAAATTGATCTATCGCAATTGAAGCTGCCACCTGGAATCACCATCACAAAAGTTCCACAGCACTTAAGTGGTACTGTTATTTAAAAATGCCACTATCAAGTCATACATTTATTTCGTTTGTTCGTTAGAATGTTGTAAATGTTTTAAAGCGCCAGTAACATAATGATACATTGTTTGCAGGTCTACGAGGTGAAGAGATGAATATGAATGGAGTCCAACACCCAGACTATCAGCCAAAGCCAGCACAATCAATGAGTGAGTATGCTCGTATTTCTTCTCACGCCGGTGGTGGTATAGACGCTCGCTACAATCCCAACGTAATGGTGGTCGACAGCAGATGCTCGAGCTTAGAATCGCCAATTATTGGCATACGACCATCGGATACGGTAAGACGTTGGAAGTAAAATGTTTATAGGATGTTTATATTACTTATATTCTAATACTGACATATTAATATTATTTTCAGCTTTATGGTGCTAATGGGACAAGGCCATCTTCCGAGGCTTCGGTTGCTTCTGATCGTCCAAATTCTGGAATGGATTCATTGATGAACCATAATGGCATGAATCCGTATGCTGCTCGACCAGCATTTCACAGTAATGAAATGCTTCATGCACGTGTTCCAGTTTCTCTTTCGTCTCCTTTTGCTTCAGCATCAAGGAATGAGACTCCATCTCCAGCGTGGCCAAATGAATTTAATCCAAATCCAAGTAAGTTAAATGATCATCCAAATCGGTCATTAATTAGGATACAGTCATTAAGATCCATACAAAATGGTTGACCTGTTAGGGATTTAACATGATCCTCTTACTAGTTTTATAAAGCTCTTTTACAAACTATGTTCCATTATTTTCAGATATGAATGGGATTCCTGGTATGATTCCAAGCACCAGCGGTGTTCGAACTGATGCGCATGGGTTTTGGCCATCTAACCCTGCTAGCCCCGTTGCATTTCCTGCTAACAATGTTTCTGAAATACTAAAAGCCCAAGATCAGCAGTTTAAGTTTCGTGGCGCTGGATATGGTATGGTAGGAGAAGGGTCTTCTACAGCTGCTGGGTTTCCCCCGGATCATGGAATGATTCCACAGAAAACTGCACAATTCAAAAAAGTTTCTATCGCACCCACTAACCCAGCTTCGTATGCTGTTGGATCTGCTGCAGTTAATGGATCTTCATCTCCGCGCGCGCAACCCTATTTTAATTCAATGGGGTATCGGGATGTGCCCATTCCTCCGCAGCGCCGAGGCTATGACCAGTGGTCTCCATGGGATCAACCACCTGACACGTCAAGCCCTGACGCATCCGCTTCACCATCAAGCACATCTCAGTCTAGCCCATTGATGAAGCCTCCACAATTTTCTGCAGATACCTATGTTTCCTGGGAACCTTCTCTTCGTCACCCAGCAGATAAGCAGCCAGGCAATCGCACGGTGAACCCGTATGGACCGATTGGATCTAACATCTCTCGAAGATCCTCTAGTGATGCTAGTAATGGCATAAGTCAAAATGGTAAGCCAGCTGGTCCGCCACGATCAAATGACTCTGCGTTTTGGTCATATAATCGAACTTTCTAAAGAATTACTAATTACTTAAGTATGGATGGCATTTTTGTCAAAAACAACTTGTCTGATTTAGAAAATATAATATATTATTATCTAATTTTGATATATTAGGTTATACCGTGTTTATTTTTTACATTGTTTAACTGGTTTACCAGATAATCAACATAATAACTTTGTGACGATCTACTTGTTACAATTTAAGAAAATCTTATGAAAGGAAAAAAGTTATGAATAAATACTATTGAACTCAGCAATCCATCATTTTTTTGTGGAAATTACTTGCTGTAACTATTGGTTCGTTTTGGTAGCTCCTTCGATGTTTCCTCGTATAATCCATACGAAAAACATGGCTAAAAGAAATGGAAATTGTCACGAAAATATTCTAATTGATTTCATTTGATTCATGCCAATGCCATACAGTCAGAGAACCATTCTTCTCGTGTGTGAAACATCATAATTTATGTTTGAACTTGTCTTTCATTTCATTTGTCTTGTATTTCACATTTTAGAAACTAAAAAGTTATTCCTGCTGCATCGTAAACATGCACATGTGAAGAAGCTCATGTGCCATTTAATTTATTTACAGTTTCTCATAATGAACGGGAATGTATTGGAACATGACTGCATGTTAGGAATTACAATGCTGATAGAACATAGTACCTTCAAAAAACCGTGCCTCCGTCATAGAAAATCTTTCACATATATTACAAGGAGAAAAGTTTAGGAGCCTCCTTCTCATCCCAAATACTATGGAATGCATATGTTTTATATAGATGTATCAATGTAGTATTGTGAAAAGCAAGGATAAAATGTATAGCCGTTCCACAAGTACATAGACACAGATACTCGTATTTTTATTACAATGAAGTGGAGGTTAGTTTCTTTCAGTAATAGGTTATTTTCTGCTTCGTTGCTCTTTTCAACTTGTTTAGTTTTCCAGCCAACAAGTTGACGGGAGTGCTACATTAGGAAGGACGTAACTTGTAACGCTTTTTGGCACTATGAGCAGGATCGAAAGTTGGAATATTTTAATATAAATCTTATTCATTGTCAGCTATAGGGTTGTAATAGATAGTATTTAGTACAAACCATGTCTACAATCTACAAGTCTTGTGCCCTGTTTATAAACACTGACGTTTACATTAAGGATCGCTTCCACATGGTATAGTTGTTGATTTTGGCATGCAACGAGTGCGTGGGAACTGGGAACGCATGCAAACAGGAAGGTGTTGTGTTAGTATTAACGCAAAAAAATGGATACTCATGTTCAAAATGGAAAATATTCATGACTTCCAGACTATTTCTTAGCTTGCACTATTAGAAATATCAGCATTTTTCATGATTCCCAAGATTTCCTCGATTTATATTAACTTCTCTGGGTAGTAACCAACATGGCTTTGATTCCTTAGAACCTAATCGACTAATTGTGTCATTCTAAGTATGTCTGAATCCAATATTTCTGGCTAAAAAACTCTGTCATTCAATCTGCGTATGTATAAATCCACTATATTCAATATTATTACTGACGTTAATATATTATCAAGTCCACATGACAATGGCAGTAGACATGCAGATATTATGCATATTATTCACGTTGCCCCCGTTGCGATATATAAAATATAAGTATAAGTATATAAATCATATGAATGTGTACAACTGTGCTGAGCTGAATAAATTGAAGGAATTACAAGGCTTATTTTCGAAAAACATTTGCTGCAAACTCTTACATATTCCAATCACACTCCACTCTGACATTATGCTGTGATATATCTCATTTGTAAGCATGAACGAACAATTTTCCAATCATGGAATTTGGCATTTTCCTGATGATTTGAAACGGAGTGGAATTATTAGATGTGTCTGAGTCTGATGCTTCAATCCCAAAACTCGCTTGTAGACCTTGTATGAAGTGAAAAAATAGGGAAGAATTTATACATAAGACATTGAAGTAAGTAAATTTAAAGTAATTCGAAATATGACAACATTGACATACATAATACACCTAGTACCAGAAAACACTGGAGAAGATAACTCAAATAAACTAAACTCTTATGTTAGTTCGCCACAAGGGGATTATGAGACAACTAGTTACATCTCAGGTAGATAATAGTATCCATATAAAAACTTTAATGTTATTGCATGAAATATTAACTTGAAAAAACCTTGACAAGCATTATGTTTAAGATGCAAATGATTTGAATAAGGTAGTACTAGTCTTAAAAGTTTATGCAAATTGTTAGTGTACAATATAAAACTATTTGATAAAACACTGCGCAAATAAAAAACTTGGGGGTTAACGGGAGTACTAAATTTATCGGGAGTACATTACTATGTACTGCCGGGTCCTAAAACGAATCATTATGAATTCAAATTAAAAGAAAAATGTTGTTTGCATAATGTACTTTTTTGCGGCACGTTTCCTCCAGTTTAGTTTCATCATTACTGGAGCAAACACCAGATTTTCTATTGTTGATCCTTAAACAAGGGCGTATTTGAAATGTCATCTCTACTTTATAAATACCAATGGAAAACACTGCATAATTCGGACAGATAATCCTATCAGGAACCCCCATAGTTCTTATACATTTCATGAAGTTCAAAAGGATTTACACATAGATTTGGAAATGTCAAGCTGTTGCAAACACAATCATTGAGCACAAGATCTCCGCAAACTTAGGTAAGGTTCATACAATACGGTATTAAGGCTTTATTTGTTTGTGTAAAAGCCGTACATAAACATGGCCTAATAGTTTTTACTTGTTTTGGTTACTATCATAAACACCGCACTCATAAGTAAGTGGAGTAAGGGTATAAGTAGGTACTTATATAAGGATGACTTAACGGACGATCTCATGTTTAACTTGTTCATACACATTCTCTAAAGATCTCTACGAATACATTGAACTTCATTCATGATGAGCGCTAAGTTCTTCTTCAACTTTGAACTAAATTTATCGTATTTTGATGTTATAGACCACTGAATACTTAGTCTACGTATGCGTAAAAGTTTTATGCAATATATCTAGTCTTGCATCCGTTATCTAGCTAAAACATCTCACCGTTTAATTAAATTGAATGCTATACCTTGTAAAAAATTATGAGTCAACATGACATTTTATTCTAAGTCTACAACTACCTACGTTTAATGTGATTGAATGATATTTTCTTTTTTGTATTCAATATGTTGAACAGAATCATGACTATAGCTAATTGCTACTACTTACCTCTTCTAAAGACTACATGTCATGCAAAGAGTTGGATAACTTCTACCCTTCCTTCTTTGAAGATTGGATGTAAAGTTGAAAGTAAAAATGTTTTTGAAGTCTTGAATGCCCCCAATTTTAAGTTTATGCTATATACGTTTATGCTATTCTATTGCATACGTTCGTTTAAATGTCAATTAAACAAAGAGCAGTAACTGTAGATGACTAAGAGTTTATTTTCAGTATGAAACTAGCATTACTCGTGATTGGATGTATATTTTTATAAATATTGTTGACCCTCTCATAGTCAAACGCTACATGTACTTATAGAGCGACTTGGTTTTTCAAGTATACTTAAGTACAGCATCCATTCCAATTTTTCATTTGTCTACATTTATACACCAAGTTTATCTATAACATTGGTGGCCAAAGGGCGTAAAGTGACACAGAGAGCTTAGCACAGCCAGATGTAAAAACGAAAGTAAATGTCGGAGGACGTACATTTACACATTTAAACAAGAGTGGAGGAGAAAGAGAGAGAGAGAGAGCTAGTTTTGCTAAAAACCTTTGGGAATTTCATCAAATGAAGTAGACTTTTTCGGTCAATTTTCGCTTATTCTGATTCCCATCTGCTTTTCACGTTCTCCCTATTTCGCGCTCCATAAACCCATCAGAGCCGTAATATTGGGTAAAGTTCAGCTAGTGGAAAACTGACCTTTTGCTACCAGCTCTTCCTCACTAAAAGGTCTTTATTTCATTCGCACTTTTACTGTTCACCACATTTCCCTCTACTTAGCTGCCTTGTGATATTATGATGTATTACTTTAATATAATGTTTATGTGAAGCAGACTCTAGAGAGTGACTAGAGAAGTGTGCTCTCCGTCCACACGTAAGTACATATATATAATATACACTCTTTCCTCCAGCTCTTGAATTCCACAGAACCTTTTTTTTGAGTACGGCTCTCTTGATACCGTTTTCTTTGAACTAAGCTTTTCTCTCTCTCTCTTTTACTCATACTATTTGCAATATCTTTGTCTATAGTTCACTTTTACGAACTCAAGTAGCAGATTGGTTTAACTCTTCTTTTTTTTTACTTGAGTGGGCTCTTTAGCAAGTGAGTGGTTGAGAGTTGAAGTATGTGCTTTGCTTGAGATAATAATGCCTCCATTTCTTTCCACCACCTCATCCACCATTTTCATGAGCATCAAGCCAGTTGGAACGTAGCACCTTTGATGAAAATGACTTTTTACTTTTATATCTATGTATCTATGCTTTTTAGCCAAACAAACGACAAAGCTTTTGGAAGTCATGCATTATGTACATCTTGTTTTCTTCTTTTCTCCTATTCGTAAGCCAATTTTTATGTAATCTTTGAGTGGCATTTCTAAGCACTTCTCACTATCGTATCACATTGCGCACAGAGGAGCACCACGTAAATTTGGATTTCTGATACTTTCCGGGGCAAGTTTTTACACTCTCTCTCCCCAATTACATTGTCACAAATTTCCTTGGACACAAATTATATTGGACCTTCTATCTCTCTCACCCCATATATAGCGCCTTTGAAATACCAGTTATTTCATCATCAGTTCTTGGACATTTTAAAAAATAAGGAATTAGATCTACATCCTATCCATTAGTACTTTGTTTTTCAGCTTTCCTCTTCTCCTAATCTACATCGTTTTTCCTGTGATTCCCGATAATTATTAACACAGAATGATTTGATCAATTCCAGATTTGGCCAACTAGGTCGCCTTGTTAGAAAAGCCGACCTAGTTGGAATTAAATGATTCAAAGTGTATGATAAATGCTACTGAGTAATTTTGCGGGGTACGTAATTCCTAGAAGTTTGGTCTCTCTACAACACCCCAAACGGCTTTCTACGCAGTTATAATGTAAGTATAAAGTTTTAAATGGTAACTTGTAAAGGAAGTATATGAAAGGGCTCTGGTTAAACATTTAATGAATGAAAGAAGGATGCTTGATTGAATATATATATGAAGTTTGTGTATAGTAGAGTGGAGCAAGAGCATAGCGCACTTCATTGCTGCTTTTCTCATCGTTCTAGAAATTTGAATGAGTTGATTGCATGAGTTGGTTGAACTAAGGGACAATAGGGAAGTTGACTGTAAAAAAGGCAAAAAAGAGGCACAATAGAGAGTAATAAACAAAAGAAAAGTCATTGCAAATGATTAGTTTCGTAATGGGAAAATCTTGAGGCTATTTCATTCTCTGTCCCATGTCTCCCATTTAATATTATGTTTAATNAAGTCATTGCAAATGATTAGTTTCGTAATGGGAAAATCTTGAGGCTATTTCATTCTCTGTCCCATGTCTCCCATTTAATATTATGTTTAATATGAAAGGATAGCTTGATGCTCTTGACAAACATTGATGGCTAGTATTAGTTGGAAGCTCAGCTTTTCATAATATTATTGTTGTGCTGTTGATGTTGTGAATGAAGTAAAAGGAAAAAAATGTAATATATATCCACTAAACTAGTAATAATAATATCAAAATACAATCCAACACGAGACTTGCTTACGCTCGCCACAAATATGTGAAAGTGGAAGAAAGCATGTGTATTATATTGGTTGGAGACAAGACGACAACAAATTTTTTTCTGAGTATAAAGACAATGCAAGTAGATAAATACCAGTTGGCAAGTTCTCTTCATATGAAAAGCTCTTCAGTTTTTTTTGTACGACGGCGTAGAATAACTTTAGTAACAGAGGAAGAACAGGGCAGTAAACAGTGAAAATGGTAAGTGCCGCAGCATCGTCTTGGTCTAAGCTATTATGTCTCGTGCATGATTATTTAGTGACCATAATGTTATGTTATTATTTGTTTGTCTGTCTTTCTGCTATAATGAAAAGGTTATCTTTGTGATTCTAAACAGGATGCATTTAAAAATTTTGCCTTATCATTTTTAAAACAAAGAAAATCTTTACTGTAAATTAAGGGAAAGTAGATATAGGTAACAGTTTAAATATCTTTAAATGAGCTGCAATTAATTTTGACTACAGACAGTTTAAAAAGACTTTATTGACAAAGAAAGCAATGAAAATGATGCTAGAGATGACGGTTACATTAAGTCAGTTGTGTTTTGGTATAATAGAGAAGTGCGTAATAGAGCATATTCGTGGAATACAAATAATGTGCGTTGATGATGATGAGTTAAGTCCACAGGGTATTTATTTGGTTGGATGAGCAAGGAAAAAGCCAAAAAAAAGTAAGTATTACTTTTATACGAGTAACACCAGAGAAATCAGTGTAAGGAAGGGTAGCATATAAAACATACAAAGTAAAGGATAAGGAATATAAAAGGAGGAGAGAGAAAAATAGTATTACTTATTTCCACACAAGAAGATACCTCTCTGTCTCTCTCTCTCTTCTTTTTCACTCATGAACAGCTATAGAACTAGTCAAGCTATTTACTCACTCACCCATTGAGCCAACCAGCTAGTCACTCAAAATAGTCAGTTCAACTTACTCACTTTGCTTCCCATCTCTTTCTCTAGGGGCGATTAATGGTTAAAGGGAAAATAGACGGAGGTAATGTTTCTCTCTCGCTCTTCTTCCATATTGTGTGTGTAGAAAAGACTTAGGTTGGGTTGTCTGAAAGGGAATGAGAAACCAAACAGAAAAGGGACCAATTCGTCAATGAAAATTACACTCCTATTCATTTTCTCAGACTCACCTTAACATTTACATAGGGCTCTTTGAGCTTCTCTCTTTTCCCTCTACTTACCTCTCTCTCTTTACTTAATAACTTTGCTGTAACTTGAGTCTATTTTTGGTGCATTCAAGTCGTTTACTTCTAAATGGAAACAATAAGCTGGTCATCGCGTTCCTTCTCTCATAGTATCCGTCCTCTTGGTCCTCAATGAGGGAAAGAAAAAGTAGAGAAGAAACGTTTCGTGTTGATTACATTAGTAAGTTAGTTGAGTAGTGAGGTTGAGGTTTTATTTCCCTGGAAAACTTTACTCTAGGTTATATATCCCCCTTCTGCATCGTTATCATGATAATTGCAACAAGGAATCATCAACTTCATCAGCAACACAAACATAGAGTGGCAGCTGAGTAAGATCCGTTCCCTGCCGTTCATTATTTTCCCTTTTTCTCTCTTGATTCCCTCTTTACCTCTTAATTAATAGAGCTGTTACGAACCGACGAGCTCATCTGGTTTTTAACTCTTCACTGTTGATCTTCACTTTTGATCATCGCACTCACAACAATCACACCGTCGTTCCACTCTGGATAATCAGATACATCAAAATAAATGAGGAATGACGCACTTTTTATGAAAGCACATCATACAAAGCATTGAATGGAATCACCCTTCTCGATTTATATAAATAGTAGCTATAAGCTGGGAATATATGTATTATATCTTTAGTCAAATATTACTTAAAAGTGTTACATCAAACGATAATGAATGTCGTCACCAGGAAAAAAAACTAGAAAGCTCACTTTCATACTACGTGTTGAATGCAAAGGATACATACAATAAATGTAATATAACCCTGTCAAACAAACCAGGCGTGTAATGGTCTAGGCCAGCGAGACCCAGTGTGAGTCGCAGAGGGGTTATATGTGGCAGCAGCAGTCATCTATTTAGCTGATTCTGGTTCTTTCCCTGTCATTTCAAAAACCACCATACGGTCTCCTCATCCAATCCTTCCCAATCTCCATTTTCATTATTGTCATTATTGAAGAACAAGTTGTTTCTACACTATTTAGCTTTCTTCACTCAAGCCGAACATTGATGGAGACAATGATGAACTCGTTTGGTTGCTGATATAAAATAATTTTATCAGATCAGTAGATCATTATATCTTCAAGGACACGGATAGGTTATCATTGTAGTTTGATGCATGTTATCGGTTTTTATTCGTGTGTACATTATTTTTTAGCATGTGTTTATAGGTAATGAATGCTTGCATGAAATGAGCAATTAAATACGAATGATTGGATAGCTGAATAGTTTAAAAAAGTGAAAGTTTTGGAACCAACACAAAGTATATGTATTTGAAGGTGTCAACGTCAACAGATTAGTTTGCCAACCTTTTTGAGGAAAAGCTTTAAACATTCAATGCGTTTCTTGTTTATCTTCAACGTTAACAGTCCTTAGATTCTACAATCTTTCTACTGGTCTCGTAAACATACGATTTGGAAGTAGTAAAGACGTCTGCTGAATTCGCTGGCTATAATATGTAGATTGATAGATTAGAAAAATAAAATTAAAAAATGTTGTCGTATTAGCAAAAAAAGGAATAAAATATCTAACGATATCTGAAGATCTGCAATTGCATGCATTCAATGAAAGAATCACTTCCGTCGCCACCAATCGCACCTCCCTGACTCGCCATGTCAAAAATTCTCTTGATTTTGAGTTGACAATTTTCAATTGCAATGGAAGGTTTCTATTTGTCACAAACATGTGTGATGACAGAGGAATAAAACAAACTTTTCGAAGTCAATAGCTAGCCGGACACATTGACATTTGATAGAAGAATTCAACAAAATGATCACGAAATAAGAAACGAAACTGCATTAGATGAGGATTTAAAGACGCAATGTCATATTCGGTACTCATATGTATGCTTTATATGGCGATTCTCTTCCCTTGCGACAACACCATCAAACCATTGTGATCAACATCATCATCACCCAAACATAATCTCTATCAGCATCATCATCATCGATAATACTCGCCACCACGGAACCATCAAGATCAATTTTTTGATTAGTTTGGATGCGTCAGTCAAGCCCTCTTTCCAATCTCTTTTATCCCTTTGCTTTACTTTTCCTGGTGTCTTCCCTCTTCACTTAATAGTGACATTAAAACATGGAATGATGAGTGTAAGCCAACTCTACGACAACCCTAATATTCTTAAATCACTACCAATGTCTGTCTACTCAAAGCACCATTTTTCCATTTCCTTTTGCTTACTTACACATAAAACGGCTTTCTAATGTATCCAGTATTGAGCCAAAACTAGCACCATTTAGTAATATTCTTTAACCACATGCACCCTAATATTTCCCAAGTGCTTTAGATGTTAGATAGATGCTCTGATTTTTTTCTTCTTCATGCGTGTGTATATTGCGCGTGAGTGCAAAGTACTTGTAAAATGAAAATGTATGGCTATATTATTAATGTAACCCTCTATGGAATTTTATGCCTTTACACCGTTTGTAATTCTATGTACGCCTTTTAAATAGCTGGAAATACTTTTTTATATATAATGTCAATTGTTGTTCGCATATGGCTCTTGTGATCTTTAAGTACTTTTGCGAAGCACAGAGTGAGAGAGAGAGAGCATTTCAACATATTTTTCAACATGAGGTAGCTACTTCGCTTACAAACAGGCAGTTATTTTAGGTACACACAATATGTACATGTATAAAACTTTGTATCGTCCCCATAAAAAAAGGAATGGGTGTGCTACTCTGCCCCACTCAAATAATGAAACAAAACAATAAATAACGATTATGCTTCCACCAAGAGATTATTGATATATTTATATTTGTATT